>JAVQJF010053498.1:0-40645 GCA_036023855.1 Gadopsis marmoratus | reverse complement strand
ACACACACACACACACACGGAAGGTGCATTACCTTGACTTTAAATAACTCTAGCCGCTGTCCTCTATTGTAACAAAAGGATGCCGGCTGTACTGTATCTGCCCTGTGCTAGGATCATATCCCCGATAAGCTTCAACAAGCCACTTTTGTGCGTATGTGTGTGCACGTACTTACCATTTGTTCAGACTTCTCTGCCTTGTCCTTGATGTCTTTGATTTTGCCAAAGAGCTGCTGGATGGCTATCTGGGCTTCTTCCAAAGCCTGCAAAAAACAAACAGAGCAATATGAAACACACATTTTCAATTCCTGTTCTTTTAATTATCATTATTTATTTTTGTTGAACCACTGATGATGTGTCTGTATGGGTACTGGGAGTGGGACACTACAAAGCAGTGGATTGAATGGGCTTGTCAGAATAACACCTGAAGCAGCAACAGCAGCAGGAAGTGGAGGGAGGAAACATGGAAAACCAAACAGAACTGTTCAACCAAAACCTTCAGAGGAACACAGGGATGAGAAACCTCTCACATACCGAGAGTAGAAGAAAGTTATCATGCCATGGCTCGACTGAGTGGGCACCTACAGAGTTTTCTACCTGCCGGCTGGTCAGTCAGTAGTCAAACAGTACAGACATAAAAAGATAAAAAGAAAGCCTTCTGCTGTTTCCACATGATATGCAATAAGTGTGTGTGTGTTTAACCATCTTCATCCTTTTCAATTGAACTATCTTACTGTATTGTTCATACACTAAGCTGACAGACTGTACTCTACTGTGCATTAATGGCAAACAGGTCAACCTAACAAATGCACATTAAAAAGCCTTGTGGTAATTGTTGGAAATTAAAAAGGGACAGGCTGGCCTTTCTTTTATCCACACGTTTCATGGGCAGAGGGAACATACCTGCCAACAGCTGTTGGTAAAATTGATTTATTTCTTATTCTGCTTAGAATTAAAATGTATGACTCCATACATAAAATATCAACTTCCATTTAGATTCCCTTAGAAACAATATGCTTCACTTCTAATGCTACTTTGTCGTGAGAAGTAAGGCAGTACGTGGAATAACGTCAGTTGTAGTGGTGCCAGTCTGGCTCACATTTATAGTGATATATTGTAAATAAATCACTGGATATATGTATATATCCAGTGATTTATTTTATCCGCACTCATCATTGACTTTGGTCCATGTGAAAAATTATCCTGCTTATGCTTCTTCCCAGTTTAACAAATGGGGGCAATGTCACACAGACTAATGGCCCGTCTAATTGACAAGCAATCTAGACATCTGACATTGAGCCATTAGGCTAATCTCTGCATAAAGGCTGCGTCCATAAAGGCTAAAGAGATTATTAGCAGCTTTAACAGCCTATAAAGTCAGAGCAGATTAGATAACATTAGACAGTTACAATTGGAAGATAATTAACGTGCTATTCTAATATTTCGCCTTCTGACATGGCAGCTGTTCTTTAATGCTCCTAAACAGAGATTGTGCTTCAACAGCTGATGCCACGGTTATTGGCTTCATTTGGCCGGATGCACTGCGACACAACTTTTACTCTCCTCAGACTCACACACACACGCACACACGCACGCACGCACGGAATGCTAACAGCCGGCACCAGCTGTGCGAGGAATTTACCACTTTTACAAGCACCTCTAAGAAACAGCGAGCGTGCAAACGCACAAAAACTGCGCACACGCATACACACATAAACATAAATACAGCTTGCACTGACAGCAGAGGATTCATTTTCCTTCCTGAGTGCAGTCAAAGAGCAGCGCTTGGTGACGGGTGTGGAGACACAGTCAAAGTCAAGGTGGCACCATATGAACAGGTCATAAAATCACAACACCACCATGTTGACATTGGATCCTCCAAGGGCAGATGGAGCCTTAATGGATCTTAAACTAAGGCAGAACCTCATCTACTCTGTGGAATATTATTTTTCGTCAAGACAGTCTGCCATGGAGGAAAGACGGGGGAACTCTTCTTCAATCAAGATGAGCAAAAGCTGTCTGTAGCTTGCAAGCACCCTTTGGTTGTTAGGTGATTGGATAAATGAATTGGAAAAATTGAAGACAGGTTAAGTTATTACTCTTTGATCTGAGAGTGAGGAGGAAGGGAGTGCCGCTGAATCTTTAAAGAGGATCCCTGGAGGAGTTCTTGAGCAAACAAAGTGCATGCAGAAGAGGCCAGAACCTCCAAGGCTGCAATTGTCGCTCATGCAGACTCAGCTGTGTCAATCTGGCTCGCTTTCTAGTGCTCATTTCCTGCATTTAGCCTTGGGGAAAGCAGAGAGAGACCACTGCCCAGAAGGCGCCTCCATGCCCGAGATGTTATCTGCTCTCACACAAACAACCGCACATGCACACGAGTGTATCCCTAATATGCAATAAGCAGCACATGTTCCACGGCACATAGGCAGTTTTATAGAGTTTTAAAAAGGAGTGGCGTGCTTCTTTTCAGAGGTTGAACTGGCTTAGGATGCGGTTCGCTCCTCCCTCTGACAGACATCGTTGTAGCTTTCTAAAATAGTGGGTATATTAAAAAGGTACTTGTGAGTCTAAGGCCAAATACAATAAATCAGATCAGCCCAACAGGGTTATTAGTCAACAGTTGCCTGAGCACAGCGCTTCATCTAAACACTTTTAGGGAGACAATTTAGAGAGAAAAGTGTTTCAGGGAAAAGAATAGCTCAGGAAATACTTTGTATAGAATCACTCCATGTTTAAAAAATTATCATAGCTAAACCTGACATAAAATAACAAAAGCACTATTATTTAATGCATTCTGTTATAAGCTACAATATGATACTATGCTGTTACTGAACTTTTCCTTTGACTGTTAAATTTCCCCTTGATATTCAACCCTGGAAAACAATAAAACATTTTGCCGCAGTTGGTGTTTGCAAATAATGTAATAGTGATATTTAATAGGCTATACTAAGTCACTAAACATAATTTAAAGGCACTGAATGATAGAATCTGTGACCCAGGATTTCTTTGAAGAAGTACAACAGAAGGTTATAAATGCTGCAAAGCTGTCAAATAGGAGACAGAAGAAAGTGATGTATGAGACAGAGCTCTGAGAAGATGAAAGCATGGAAACTAAAACAGCCTTTTCTGAGTTAAATAATTACATTATTGTCAATTCAATGGGAAGACCACCCGACACTATTTTCAAATTGCAGCCCAGTGAGCACACAGACACAAAATCACACACACAGAACCCCCCCCCCCCCAAATGCCAGGTTGCCAACCATGAAGGCAGCAAGTACAGTCTCACTATTAGGGTGTGTGTGTCGCTATACCCCTGTACACAGCAGGTCTCTATGGCAAAAACCTGCTCAGCAATCAATTAACAGGAACACGAATGGCAGTAACTGATAACAAATGTTTGGTTCCATTAATGAGATTCTGCAATTCAGAATTCCACTAATAGACTCCAACCAAAATGATTTCACATCCTTCATTTTCATTACAAAAAAAAGCATAAAATGAAAAATAACCCTTCATTAGCTGTATGATATTGAGCCCAGCGGACTGTGGAGCAGGTGTGCATTCAGTATCCACATCGCCATGACAACGGGCAGGCAAGAACATCATACAACATTGTGCGTAGCAGGAAGCTCTCGGCTGGCAGACAGATATGTTGTGTGTGTGTGTGTGTGTGTGAGTGTAAAGTCGTGTACATTTGCCAACACAGCCAGGCTGGTCAGAAGATTCCCACAATGCCCTGCCCTCATGTTCAGCAATTTAGGAAATAGCATCTGCAATATTTTGACCACATGAATCCATGCAGGTTAAAAGGATTAGTCTGGATTGGCCAGAAATGAACCACATACGAGCACTGTCATAATTTCTGGTTAATGGCAGAGTCCATGTCATTATAATTCAATCTGTCTCTCTGCCACTGGACACTGTGTATTACAGTCAATCATACTGCCACCACTGTGTGTGTATACATCTGTCTTAATGTGATGCAATAGCCATTTCAGGGTTCCTTAGTTATTCATCAGTGGAACCGCCCATGCAAACTATATGGACTCATCATGGCAAATTAAGGTTATCGGCATGGAAGTATCCATCAACTATTAATGCAGATTTTTACAATTATAACGATTTCTTGTTGCCAAATAACACAGCCATCGCACATTAAATATGAATTCAATTAGCCACCAGGGTCTGACCACTAACATACTCACATTTCCATACTCTCAGTCCTGCAACATATTACACTCAGACTCCCTACAGTAGGAAACACAAGGGAAATAATTCCCCAGATTTCGGGCCACTTTCTCTCTCCTCCTATCTCGCTCTCTCCATCCTTCTCCATAAATGTCTTGGGTTTCAACCTGGGGATTGCTTTTAGCTCAGTGAGTGAGTTCAAGAAGAAATTACTAAATTACTGATCTTGTTGGTTTCATTCTACTGCTGTCTTTATGTTTCAATCGTCATCCTGAAATGAACACCTCTCCATCTTTCCATCTGCAGAAAGGATTTTCCCTCTGGAAATGTTGGAATGGCTCTGTGGGGTTGGAAAAACAAACTAAATTATTGTGTTTGACTGCATAATGTTGTTGGTCTGGAGGGGATTTAGATCCTTTCCGCTACCAAACGGAAGCTAACTGGGAAAGACAGGGCCACCAGGCCAGACACCCTGACGACAACGCACACCTAATCATGTCAACTGGTCAGAATATACGTGGCTCATCCATCAGCTGTCACGTTGCCTTTAAGCCACAACTCCTTGACAGAGCAAGGACCTGGATTAAATCAGCAGGGGCTGTTCTTTTCCATCATGCACCCACAAGAAAAGGCAAAGACTCAAAAAACCTGGGTTTAAAAGAAATTTAAGTATTTACATACAGGAATCTATTTCCCAGACGTGTTTTCCGTAAAGAGGGGCCGTTTGAGCAGTGGCAATGGTTCTGAGTCATCTTGTCCTTTTCCATGGAAGCAATGTGGAGAGAGGAAAGAGCAGGCGAGCGGGAAGAACATGTTTTTCTGGGTTGCAATCTATTCCCATTCTAACTTCAGAAGAAGCATGTTGTTTTGAACACCACAAGTGCTGAATTGGTCTGGTGGTGGTAGGTTATCTCCCCCATCTCCCCTATAAGGGCATGCAAGGTCTAACTAATCCTGTGTTTCTCCAATTGATCTTCTTTCTATTAAATTTGAAAATTTTCTAGCCATAATGCCAGAAAGATGATCAAATTCAGTGCAGACGTCAATCAATTTTGTCCAACCACTGCAGTATGTTCCTCTATGACGTGCAGCTCAACTCACCTGTCTGCCATCCTGGCCCACATTGGTCTGGCCTCTCACCACTGTCCTGATGTTGTCATCCAGGCGCCTATCAAATGTGACACAAAAATGGCACTTGGTCACATTGATGGTAAAACACAAATAAAAACATAGAAGTGTATTATAAAGCCATTGACATGAACTCACCGAATCTTCAGGCGGATCTTGTTTACCACATCATCAATGTTAGCCAAAGACTGAGGGGGAAAGAACGAAGACGGGGAATCAGGAAAACATGAAGCAATCTTTTATCAGACATTACAAAAACCAGAACGGTTGACATGAAGTTTTATAAATTCGGTGTTGTCACTTGCAACTGTCTGAGAGGCCAGCAAGCCACATACTGTATATATACAGGGGAGAAGGGATGGATTACCCAATTACACACACATACTCTTATCTATGAGTAATATCCTTCATTATATCATTATGGTGCCCAAACCTGCTGTTTTTTTGTGTTGTCCCTTCATTCCTATATTTTACACAAAACAAAACACCACTGAGCAGAAATATATACTCTGTGGAATTTATTTCATATGTGCTTAAACACTTTTCTTCAGTTTATACAAATATGTTTTTATCACATCTACATGTCAAATTCAGGGAATGTGTAACCCCTCACTGTTGAATTATTACACACAAAACCCAATTAAAGTGAAAATGCATGCACACTACTGGAGCACTTTTACAGTGTATAAGCACAAACAACAGGGTTACAGTGACCCCTCATGGAGATGGAGTATACATAAACATGTACACATGAAGGATACTTTTTTAAAGATATGGCTGAGTCATTAAGGATTCACAACACACACACACACACACTCACAGACATATGCACTTACAGTATATATATCAATGCATATAATGGCATGTACAGTACATGCACACATAGACACAAGAATATAAACCTACAAACAGTCTGTTTTTGTTATGAATTTTTTTTTATCCATGTGTCAAGGTTAGTGGCTGCAGATTAACTTCAGCTAGAAACCATCTTGCATGCTGGCTCACTGTCAGACTGCTATTTGCTTAGGACACCTTAGAAGAACAGGGCCGTTGTTAATGTTACAACAGAAGTAAACCTGTGCTTTTGCTACTGTGCAAAGGAATATGTCTGCTATGAAAAAGGCCTGTTTTATTTTTTTGTGTTTTTTTTATGTAAACCTCACGTAATTCTCAACTAGCCAAATGACAAAAACCTGTCAATCCAATTGTGTCACGTTCTATCTATCGGCTGGGATGGCACTAAAATAGGGTGTCAGTGTGCATGCCTGTCTGTCTGTCTGCCTGCCTGCCTGCCTGTCTGCGCCACTTCACTGTACCTGCTCGGTGGGGAACAGCGTGTTGATGTATTCCACAGCATTGAAGTCCGCTCTGTCCAGCGGGTCTTGGCTGGGGAAAACCTTGCGCACAAAAAACAAACGACGTCAGGTCAGAAAGTCACAACCAAGTTATTCATTGGCTTCCTGAGATAACGTTAGCCAATCAATACTGACAACCTGCAGATACACGGAGTCACGTGAGTCAGTGTGTAAGTACAACTGCAATAGTATCCGACAATCACCGAAGGGTCGAAAGCAAAGACAGCTTCGTAAAACAACACACGCATTATTTCCGTTACCAAATTTTTTGAGCTATCTGACAAACGTATCTGTAAGCTAACCTATGATAATATAGTGGAAATTATTCATTTTTTTATATCTAGCGGTAGCGCTAACAGAGCAGAGCAGTGTCGCATCCAGCGAGCCAGCAGGGTGGGTTAGTTAGCCTGCTAACAGCTGGCTGTGTGTCAGCAAGACCAGCTACTATGTTTATTAAAAGCTGCAATAGCAGCGAGGTCAAACGGCTACCTGTTCAATGGCTAGCTGCACCTCTGGGGTTAGATGCAAAATAGCCTCCAAGTCCTCAGCAAATTCAAATTCTTCCTCCTCCATCATTGTCAAAACAAAACCAAACACCTCTCCGGCATACCACTTCCTGGTGAGGGGGCTTCTGGGATGCCTGATGACGTAAGGTACGACGGTGCTTTCAGGGCTGTCGGAAATCAGAGCAACAGCCTGAGCGATCGATTTTATTTACCCAAACACAAATCTCTCGCCTCCTCTTTCTCCCTGCATGCCTTTCCTCACTGACATTGGGCGCAAATTGAATCTCAGATTCTTCCTCCCTCTTAAAAGTGCGCATGAATTATCCAACAAAGTTGTACATACATGAATATTTTTTGTTTATTACATATAAACACAAATATTTGATAAATTATTGTGGAATCAATAAGTGATGGGTATTATTAATTTGAATTATTCATATGTGTTCAGCATATTAGTGCAAAACATTTTAAATGTTTACCAAAATAATACATTAGTAGGACTTAAACATTTTTACTTCTGTCACAACAGCAGAAAGTGGCATTTTTGAAAGCCCATAGATGTAGCTATTAAGCTCCTACAAAATATATTGGTTAGACTGTCGTTTTGTTTTTAATTTAGATCAAAATAACTTGTATACAGTGTATTTGTACACATGGCTCATGAGCTGTTGAAGGTGGGCATCAGACTCCACAGCATCCGAGGTCCGAGAGTGTGGTTCATTGACATAAGGGTAGTATTTTATTTTCTGTTGAGAAAAAAAAATCATAAACACAAATACATGTATTGATCAGAACAAGAAGAGGAAACATGGTGCCAGAGAATTAAATTATAAGTTTTAAGATCATTTTGGGTCTTCTCAGCTTCCTTATTTTGCAACTTAACTGAAAGACTAACAAACGGCTTGTATCTCTGTTGTTGTTGTTGTTGTTGTTTGCAGATAATTCATTCCCTCTGGCTTCACAGACTCATGATCTCCAATATTCACAAAAGCAGTTATCAGTAGGAACTCATGAGGAGCATGTGGAGGCATCAACATGCTTCCTGTTCTGACTGCATTAGTGTGTGTGTATTTAAACAAACTTTCATAATAATTATAGGTAGTCTAAATGGCATCAAATATACACAGAAAACACACACTTTTCCCTTTTTATTCCACCTCCATCTTAATACCCTGTGTGAGCTGAGGTGATGAAAATCCCTTTTCCTCATAGCACTGCTCTGTCCTGGTCATTATACATATTGCATATTGCTGTCATCTGTGCACTCATAGCCATTTAAGGAGATGTAGTGCCCCCTGCTGCTACAACACATATAAGCAACACACACGCACACACACGTGCATCACACACACAAACACACACATGCTTCCAGAAGCGCCAGCTTCTGTTTGATGAGGCATATAAACCCATAAGAGAGATGTTAGTACAGCATTTAAAGGACAAGACAGAAGAAAAGAAGAAGCATGGCAAGGTAGATGAGAAGAGAGGAGGGAAGCAGTGAAGTTATGAAAAACAAAGTATTTTAGAAGAGTGAGGAGAAAATAAGACAAAGTATCAAACAGCAAAGGGGGTTGAGGGGGAAAAGAGGACAGAATAGTAAGGAGAAGACTGAAATGGCGGTATGAGGTTTAACTGGATATTATTTATAGAGATGAAAATCAATAGCGAGGGGGAGAAGGAGAACAAGACATGAGGTCATCCGGCGTAACAGGTACCTCTAGGATAGTCTTTGTGGACAGTCTCTGTGATGGCTCTTATTTAACTGAAAGCAAAGACATATAATTGAGTTAGCATGGAAATGAAGCACGGAAATGACTGCATTTATGACTCACGTGACAAAGTTGCCAACGCTTTTTGAAAAAATAGCTCAAATCCATTAACAAATAAGTGTTGTGGCGACATTTTGTGAAGGATGTAGGAATGTACTGAAATTTAAAGGAGGGTGAGATTGGAACACAAGAAGAGGTGAAAGAAAAGCAATGACAGAAAGAGGGCAGGAAGAGTGAAGAGATGGCTGTAGCGTATTGTGTTGGTGTGGGACGGAGCAGCTGTCAGACGGCAGATATAAATCTCTCCCACAGAGGAAACACATCATGTTGTACGACTCACCAGGGGTCACAACTAACACCGCAGACAAGCGAGTGTGTGTGTGTGTGCATTCATATTAGTGCGATAGGGATGTTCCCATACATTTCGTGACAACTGTGATATGAAAATGGGATGTGATATCATGCCATGGTTTCCTTAAGGTGATAGTGTATGATAGGCCTAATAGATGGTACAAAAAAAAATGGCTGCATAATCCAGCTGTGCAGACATCTGTTTACTTGGCTGGAGCCAGCAGCCAGTTAGCTTAGCTGAGCATAAAGACTGCAGCCAGGATAGCTTTTTTTCCCTGCAGTTTCCATTCTTTATGCTATGCTAACTTATTGCTGGCTCCAGCCACATGGTATCAATCTTCGCATGTCATCAAATCAAAATTTGTCCGTGTCATGAGTCCTGCGATCACATGCAAATGTGCATTTGCTGTCTTGCCCATCAAATAAGTGTATTTGCCAGCATGTTAATAATAATAATAATAATTGGACCGTCGGTCGTTTAATGGTCATTCATGATACGCATATACACATGTGTAGAGAACAATGCTCAAACACACACATACACGTCACACGTTGAAATTTATCCTCTGCTTTTGACCCATCCGGCCATCCTTCATCCAAGGGGAGGGAGCTGGAGCAGTGGAGCAGCCTTCTATGGTGACCGGGGACCATATCCAGTGAACATGCCCTGTCCTGTCTTGGTCAGGGACAGTAACAAGTAACAAGTAACAAGTAACAAGTAACTATAGCTGTCAGATAAATGTAGTGGATTAAAAAGTACACTGTCTCTCGGAACTGCAGTAAAGTAGAAGTACAAAGTAGCAGAAAATTGGAAACGTAGTTACTTTCCGCCGCTGGCTTGAACACATTCCGAGTCCTATTGGAAAAAGCTGGGTTGACAGGATGAGAAGATAACCACAGTCATGATAGCACTTAATTAGCCAGACGGTTTCTGATAGCTTGTGGAAAGCCATTTACTGCTAATGCCCGAGCTGACTATGCTGAACAGTTGTCACTAACAGCTTTGCTCCCCCTTCCTGTTGGCATTCAAGAAACAAGAGACTTCAGGTCAAGCAAAAGAAGTGGTTCAGCAAGGCGAAGCATACTTGAGTCTCTGGAGGGGAAAAGAAAGGCAGATGAGATTACTGCATGTCAGGGTGAAGTCACCACAAGGTCTTGGGCTTATTTGTTGCAATGGACATGATGTCTTTCAGGGGTCATGAAGAGGTCAAGATTTAGAGCACTTATGAGAACAGCACTTTCAAAGTCCTGAAAAGTAGACCCTTAACATGTACACATGTCAAGTTTGAGCTTTAAATCAAATGTTCTGTATCTGAATGTGTGTTTTGTTTTGTTCTACAAGCATCACTGCACATCTGTATGGCCCATTTCATATATACCAATATGTAAAAGGAAAGCCATGTGTCTACATTTGTTGCCTGAGAGGTCACCTGGTCAAAATATCCAACAGTCATATGAAATCTCAGTGGGACACTGACCTGAGAGCATAATTTCACCACTCAGCACCGCCTCCAAGGCAGCGTTGAAAGCTTTCCTCCCAAAATCAGCTGCAATTGGAAAAGCACTGAAGATTTGCAAAGTGGATGCAGCACTCAAGGCTTGGCGTGTGGTCCAAGGGTTTAGCTGCTCCTGGAAGAAAAGGAGGGAACGATGTAAGCGCAACCAAATTCCCCTCAACATCCAGTCGGAGTTGTTCTGCTTGAAGAGATTTCCAAAGATTGTTGCATCAGTCAAACATCAGTGTCTTGTCTATTGAATGTTTTATTTAATTTTAAACAAAACAGTAAAAGCATGCTGACTACATGTGCAATTAATGTTGGGAAAAGAAAACTGCATATAATGTACAGTAGTCGACCAAACCCTGTTTCTAAGGCTAAGTAACTTGCTCAAGTGAACCTCAGCAATGGAATGTTTTTGTGATCTGTCCACACTTTGTCAGACCTCCAAAGTATAAATCCCACAAGCTCTAAGAATGCAGTATCACAGAAGTGTAGAGCATGTGGATTCACTCACACTCAGGCACGCAGCGTATACTCTAAAAGGATGTCTTGAAGGAGCAAACTGAATGCCAAAGTTTTGCAAGTTTCAAAACAGGTTCAGTTAATTAGACAACTTCACCAAATGCTTGAGAACGAATTGGCTAAAATCTCTGACTGGCTCAGGATTCGTACCCCTGCGGCATTGAGGCAACATTGCATGAATATAAAACATTTATTGCATCTTCTCATGTTCTGTGCACTCACTTGCCTCTAGGGGCAACCTGGCGAGGGACACGAAACATGCCATCTGCACAGACCAATAAGATCGCTACAAAGTAATAAACATGAGTCTTGGTCACTCATTTTTATTACTTGCAGTGGTGTGTTCACAGACTTCATCCGAACAGGTTTTATGGACCAGGGTTTCCGCTAAAAGTCAAATGAGATGTTTCCAGCTCTCAGGATCTAAACAGCTTGTCTGGCCTCTTCAAGACGATGACAATACATGAAGAAGTGGAAGCGTAAAAACCCCATGAAACAAAACAAATCTGCAAGAAATCTACTAGCACTTTCATTGTACACAAAGAGCTGATATACACTCAAAAGGCAGAGATTCAAGGCTGGCAGAACTAGAGGCTTTGCACTCAGGCAGCATCCAGACAGCTTTCTGATCAACTTGCCATGTGAGCTCTTTCTTTTTCCACTTGGTCTCCACCACTCATCTACAAGTGCTTGTAATTTTAAATTAGATAGCACCAAAAATGTGGTACATTCTATCATTAAAGAAGCAGTTCATTTAATAAACGGACAGCCGAGGTAAGGTTTTGAGGAAAATTAAGGAACAATGATGTTCAGTCTTGTAAATGTGTTGCCATGAGGCACAAAGGACATAAAAGATAATTAAAGATGAATTTACTTTATTACTTTTGTTATGATAATCGAGTGGTGAGCATTTCATATCACGACAGCCCTATTATGATTAAGCTTAGCTAAATGTCATCTTGAAATAGAACATCCAACCATTAGTCCTTGGTGGTACAGTTTGTACATGCTCTTTCTGACACTGAGCATAAAGGAGAATACGGCTTTAACCCTCTTTTTATCAGTTAAAATTAACATGCAGATTTAAATGTCAAGGTTAAATTTAATATGGAGATTTGAAGAGCACTGCAATCATCTAATTTTGCCAGGATTATCTGTCATGGTGGATTTAGAGCCTTATTTGTCTTGAAGCTGATGGGAAAAAAAAGGAAAGGGAAACAGAAAGGTGGTTAATTTTAACTCTTAAATGACTTCAGCAACAAGGATTTCAGTGTTGCGGCAAAAATGATTGCATTCATTTATTTACAGATATGGGGTGCAGGATGATTCTCTGTGATACAAATGATTAATATCTCGTGTAAATTGTAGGTTTAACAGGAACATAAGGATGTCAGTGTTTTGGCTCAAAATTACATTTGGATTTCATTGACAGAAATGCTGAAATGTGATTTCTGAAGGAGATTTATCCGCCATGCTAACAACAGCATGGAAATGAATAGAAGCAGTAAGCCATCTTCCATGCTGGGGGGGGGGGGGGGAGGAGCATGCTATTTTTGAGTGCTAAAGCATGTTGGTTGAAAGCAGGAGTCCCCCCCCAAAAATCCTGCATTTGTGGTATGTTCAACACCCTCATGCATCATTCGCACATTATTAAAGCACTCTGTCCATCATGTTCATTTTTAGATGTTTCAAAGTACAACTGATTTGACAAATTGTAGCTAAATATAGCACGTCGCTCCAACATATGTGTGTGTGTGTGAGAGCTAATCAAAGGGAATTATTATACTTAGTTACTTGTTTTTATGCCAATGTACGTGCCTTCATGTACACGCTTGTGTATGCATATGGTGCATGTGAGTGTGCTGGGATGACAGATGGTCTATTTATTAACCTTGCTAGCATGTCGCCTGTGGAGCTGGCCTGCCCAAGATGTGGGGAGTGACCTTGTTTTTTATGACCACACAGAGAGCAACCTGATACAACAGGGAGTGCGTGTTGCATGTGTATGGTGCATATGGAGCGTAACCATCAGTTGAAAGTCAAAGTTCAATACCTCAAAAAACGTGGTGGGCTCCAGGAAGTCACCGTGCCTGGCCAGGAGTTGTAGATTTTAGTACGTATCAAACAAACGAGATTTGATGTGTTGGTAGAGGTGCTGGTAGGTGGATTTTATTACCGAGCCAGGAGCTGTTTCCGTCTTTAAAAGCTACCCTTCTCCTGCTGCAGCTTTATATTTACCGTACAGATGGTACTGTACAACTCTTGGCAAGAAACCAGATAAGGGTGTTTTCCAAAATGTCAAATCTTTCCCTTAAGAAGTATCATTTGTATTACAAAAGCGTATGCAAAACAACCATTTTGTACTTCTCTTTAATAACAGGGCTCTAAATCGGCATGCCACCCAGAATGTGCTGTTTTAACAGCGAGGGAGTGCCTCTCCACAACTTGGCGTGACATACTGTATTTGAGGGGGAATAAAAGCCATTTTCTGTAATAAAGAGTGGTGCAAGATGGCACAGTGTATCAGAATTAAAGTGAAAAAGATAAACCATGAGCATATATATCACATTCAGGATTAACAGGAATGCTTCTTCTTACATAAGAGAAATCATTTCTGTTTCATTAAAAGAAATCCTTTCAGGACTTCCTTCCTCCCCAGTCTCACTCCACTCCACTCCATCTGTCTGTATTTTTGAATTTGCAAATGTACATTTCTCCCTCCTTTTCTTTTGGTTTATTACCGAGAATTACCGTGTGTGGGAGTGTTTGCGTGCATGCATGCAGGTGTGGGTGCACATGACCGTGAAGGGGCGTGTGTTCCCAGGAGCATGTGTGCATGAGCGTGTCTGTGTGGGTATCTGTGTACCTTTGGTGTCAGGTTGTGTAGGACTAATCAGAGCACGAAAGACCCTGTAGAGGCAATAACAGTAGCAGAACACAGGACGTTAGAGCACTGTAATGACTCTTTCCATCTCAATCTCTGTCTTTCTTCCTCTCTGCATCTTTATTTCAAAGTCTGTCAAAGAAATCGACAGGGTAATTACATGCCTGATTCTGTTCCTCTGTTTCACTCCGTCTCCCTGGGTGTTTCTTTCTGTCCTTTATTTTTTCCTATGTTGCAACTGTTTTTCCCCTCCATGTCTCTCTTGGGGTATTTTTGAGTAAGAGTGAGGCTTTGTGCCGATGTTCCTTTCACGGCATCGAGGGCGGAGAACGTGAAAAATATGGAGTTGGTGTGGAAGGAGAGACAGCATGAGACAATGAGTCACATGTGGAGGAAGGGAGACCAGAAAAAGGAGGAAACAAGAAAGAAATCAAAGACGGAGCTTTAAAGAACACAGGAAATACATGATGATGATTTTCATCTTTTTCATGATGCTTCTCTCCTCTTCTCTTCTCGGGCATAATCAGTACCTGTTAAGACTGTGATTACCCCTAAATATTGATGAGTACATTACAGCTGTGTAATGAGTTCACTGGACTCATCAATTTCCGTTGCCAGATAAATGTGCCCTCAAGCTGTTGCATTGACACACAGGCAAACACACGCTTCATAAGACCGGATTTCTGGGATCTTGAAGAAAATCCACTTCTGGAATTAGCTGAACTGCGAGTTCTGGCAAGCTGAAACCACTAATGTGTGTGTTTCAACCAATACTACCATTACACTATTGAACTGTGGCCTACACTGTGCCTTGTCCTTATCAATCCACTCCTTCTTACTCTACACCATAATTCAATTCCACTGTTTTATTCTGTCAAAACATAAATTTCTGAAAGATATGAAATAGAGCAATAAATTGTACATAAACTCATCAACAACAAAAATTAAATAATAATAATAATAATCGGACCCTGTGGTCTTTATTGTCAAACATGAGGATACATTCACACATGCAATTGTGTCCCACGATGAAACTCGTCCTCTGCATTTAACCCATCCTGCCATCCTTCCTTCCTGTGCCATCCTTTGATTAAGATGTTTGTGAATGAAAGTACAAGGCAAGGATGCACTTGTTATCTGCATATAACGAGCACCTGATTTACTAATGAAACAGCTCATTATACAATCAGTTCCTGACTGCCTTCCAAAATCAGCTGCAATATTACTTGAGTAGCCTCCTGCCCTAATATGTTTTAAGAAGTGAAAGCTTTCGGCAACAATCATCGATTTTCCGGCTGAAACAATAACCGCTGGTGTCAATTTAAATAATCTGTAACTATTTAACATCTGTGATTTCCCGGCTTACAAAATGAAACTCTTGGCTGTTGTGTGGTTAATGTGCAATAAGACGTCTGAGTTTTGCGTCAGGTCATGTCATGTCCAACAGTTGGGTCATTGCGTCAGGTCATTGCCCAACAGTTACCTGATGGGCAATCAGCAGAAAGTGCTTCTAACAGGTTATGAGTACATCAATTATTTACATGTATGTGTAGATGCATGCAGGCTGCAGGTGAAATAAACAGGAGAAATGAAAACAAAAAGTTAAATAATGCCGTCTTCTTTGCCAGTGTAGCCTTGCAACCAGTATTGTCACCAACATGTAAAAGGTCGACTGCTCACCATTTCATTACGTTTTTCAGCTCAGCTCACCAATATGTAGGACAGCACAGAAGTGCTTATTTTGGTGACATGTTGAAAGATATAAATAATGAATGTGGCAACCCACTGAGGTGCCAGCTGTGCGTAAATTACACACAGTGTATCTGCAACAGCAGAGACCGCCAACACAGCGCACATACCTGTTGCTGAATGAGGACTTACGATTTCATCGACTGAAAAGAAAAGGAAATTGTAACTGTGACTTTCTACAAACAGAAACTCCACCATCAATCTTACCCACTGCAGACTGTCTGAAAGACATTACCAGTCATCTTTACGTGCACCAAAGTTTTGCAATTCTCTAGAAGCCTTTAAATATATTTGTGAGGCATTTTTTGCCTACATTCAATAGCAACAGGTGGCAGGCGCGCTTACATGGTAGAGATCTTTCATGCTACTGTGTGACTTCCTGTGTAATTCCTCGTGACCCGGAGATCCTAACGTACACTCACATGCTGACTTAGTCCGTTCAAATCCAACTCTTTGTGTGTCATTCCATCAACAACACTTTCTATGCCTCTTTCGAACCTTTTTCCAGCTGTGTTTTTGTCTCTTTTACACAAAGTAAAAATACCTTCAAAATAATGCAAAGCAAACAAAGAAAGACACTATTGTTTTGTCGTGTAGTGCCCTGTGTTGTTGCATCTTGTATTATCTGCTATTTGGTGTTAATCTTGCCTTCACAGAACGTATTAATGCCCAGTGTTAATCAGGGCTTTTACTGGATGTGTCTTTGCAAACAACAGGCTGCTAAATGTCAACTGTTACCGGATTATCTGCTGCCTGGAACCCCATGATAATGATATATGGAGTATGCGTTTCTGTGTGGGTGCTCCTGAAACCGGGCATGTGAGTGTGTGTGTGCGTGAATGTGGTGAGTGAATGTGGTGATTAAGACAAGGCTATTTCAATTTTCCTGGCTCCCCGAATGATTTCCTTTTCAGTATAAAGCCTTTATTCTGCCAATTTCATTAAATCAGAGAGAGACAGAGCAATCGTGACAGAGGAAGAAAGAGAGGGTGAAAGGAAGAAGGATACCAAGCCAGAGAGACATAAAAGGCAGAGAGGGAGAGTTTTAGAGGGGTATAATCCCTGTACTGTTTGTTGTGGTTCCTGTCTGCAGGGTGGTAGGATCTGAACGCATCTACAGAAGCCTGGCTGCATGTGGTTCAGCTATCCCAACTCACGTAGCAGCAGTCGCACTCGCTGTTCTTCATTCATTGTTCTGTGAACCTGGAAACAAACCAAGAAAGAAAATGCACAAAATGAGAAGCGACGGCACAAAGTGATTAAACACTGAACAACTGCACAATTACCTGCTTCAAAAAAAGGTGTATCGCATACAACAATACACATCACGTTACGATACTTAGGTAGATACACATCAACTTGCATACTAATAATCCGTGTGTCTCATTAAGTCAGGCTATTAGACCTCAGAGTTAATGGAGTCATTCTGCAAGATAATAAGGTCGCCATAATTTCCCCTTCCTTCTTCCTTTGTTTCTAACCTCCCCTTGATATTTTTTCTTTGTCTTCTGAACCTGACTTTTGTCTTACGATTCCACTCCATCCCTTCACCTCCGGTCCTCTTGCTCCTCTGCACTAATCTGTCTGCCTGCACCAACTCCTTGTAGTTTTCTGCACTGTCCCATTCCTTTACATTCTTTACCCCTAGTTTGTAGGCAGCACAGATTGAAGAGTGACCTCAGTGCAGGCGGGGGTCCCTGCTCGGTCAGGCTTTTGTATAGCCCACACATCACGTAGCGTCGTGTCATATATGCCACCTATAACACCTACAACACATACTGGATGTAGCAAACTGTACAGATAGAAGAGCAAGTGAAGGCACAGCAGTTGTAGATGTGCCAAACTGGGGAACAAAAGCACTGTTGTGATGCTCACTGTGCTGGAAAATACTGTAGGACAGTGGCAAATCCTGATGTGTCGACACGTGTCAATTTGTAACTTGTACACGCCTCAAGGTGTTGGTCCGGGTTTCTCTTTAGCTTCATGGACACCCACATCCCCATACATGACCTCTGTGACATCATCTGTTGTGTTCTCGTGTCCACCTGATTTATTAATCAATGCATGATATATTATTTATGGGGTGAAAACATGGGACGACACTTTCCCCAAGAATTGCAGAGAGGATGTAAATCAAGCTCAAGGAAATTTTATTCATCTAGTAAAAAGAAAAACAAGGGTCAAGGATGCCTTTATTATCCCCAAGGGGCAATTCGTTGTTCAGTCAGCAGCGACAGCTTCAACAACAATCACAAAGCACAACAAATATGAATAAACAATAAATACAGTTAGTGATCACATTACATTATTTAAAAGGCCAGTGGAAGCAGGGACAAACAAGTTTTTAAGTCCGTTTGTCCTGCACCGTGGCAAACTGTATCTGCGCCCAGATGGAAGCAACTTGAACTCCTCATACAGCGGGTAGCTCGGATCAGCCAGGATGTACGCAACGCAACATATCTAGTATACAGAATAGTTGTGAAGGGAATTTTTTTCTTCAAGCAGTAAAGGATTCATGCCTGTCTTCAATAAGATTGGGGATCACCGAATGTTTTATGTTTTCAAAGCCCTTTTGAAAAAACTTTACTTGCTTTTTGACTGGAAGGACCAAGGTCTAAATTTAGTACTTTCCAATGGCCAATTTACACATATCATTATGCTGATGTTTCAAAGAGAGCTGCCACCAGACATCAAAGTATTTCTTACACACCTATTCATCCTCAACAGGAGGCATCCCTACTACCATTTCTCCACTGTCTGATCGTCAGCTGTTAGGTTTGCCATCATACTTGCTGCCACATCTGCCGTCAACTGTCTATGTAAAAGGGTTTCCCTGCCCTTGCAACCTGCAGCATACAGGCACAAAAAAAAGGAGTGCAGCCACTGGAAAACTGCTTGCATATAAGCAGAGTAACTGATGAGTAAATGATGAACAGCTGTGCAGGCAGATGGCGGATCACAAGATCATCAGAGGCAGGATCTCACTATGGGCATCTAGTGGTCAGGTTTGGCATGACTGGTGAGAATCTTAAACATGACTTGCAAATGTGATTTTTGTTATTCACTGAAAATCACATTAATCAAGTTTGTTTAGAAGTTGGTTGGGTCTAACATGTGTTTGATTAAAATAGTGAATGCTGTGCTTATTCCCATGCCAGGGCTTTTTAAACGGTGTGTTCAATTCATATCTATAAGGAAAACAATCTCACATTTTTGTCTACCATCTACCTGTGACTTTCCAGTATATAATTCAGTCTACCTTCATTTACAATGTCACCCACATTCCTGCCTCCCTATACCATGAAAAACATAAAGCTTCAAATTCACAGATTCCAGCTGTTGCCAAATCTAACAAATCAAGATTTCTTCTTGCATTCAGCAAATCAATCGGCTGGTGGACGTTGAACTTTATATGTCATTGTTTAATCTGTCATTGTGTCTTTCAGGCCAAATGCTGCACAACCCACCTCGTCCCCCAATCAGCCTCGTGATAAGAGCTTTGTAGCAAACCCAAGAAGGAGTTTCCATCACTGTCTGAAGTCTCTTCAGTGTCTCGAGTCTACTGAAAAACTGAAAGTGTCAGTTCACACTACACACTTGAATCCAAACCTGTACTTTAAAGATTGTGGAAAGCAACCTGGTAAATTCAGGAAATTAGCTTATGTTCAAAAGTCCATAATTCCCCTGCCCACATAAACCAATGTTACACATTCAAATGAGTCCAGTAGTGAAATGTTAAGATCTCAATGCAGACAGGACCAGTGCAGTGTTCTTATAGGCTGTATGGTACCGATGTTTACATGACCAATATAAAAAGACTAATGTCTTTTTACGACCCAGGCTGTGCATCTGTGTTTGAGTGTGTGTGTGTTTGCAGCGCTAGCCTCATATTTCCTGTGCTGAGTGTGCTGAGAAAGTAGTTCCCTGGCGCTTTCTAGGCCAGAGATGCACTAAGTGATCTCAGTAAGTGCAACATAAATAGAGTGTATAGTCTCTCTCCCTCTGTCTTTATCTCTCTCTCTCTCTTATCACTGGCTGTGGTGTGCACACACATACACACAGATCTGGAAGCATAGATATACAGCTTCATGCACATATTTGTTCCGTACTCTTGATTATTTAATTCAGTACAAAGGCCACTTATACAGATGAAGTGGTTACACATACACACACACATTCAGACATGCACACACACACACACACACACACTTTGTGCGAGCTGTTATTGACAAGAGTTCCCTGGTGTGATTTACCCTCCAGCTCTGCACCAGATAAAACACGTTGCCCTGCTCTCCTCTGTTCTGTCGTTTCCCGTTTGAATCGGGTCTCGTGTGGTCTTTACTCTGTCCTCTGTCGGCTCTCCTCTGTTTCAGTTAGCGCTGATCTTTTCCATTCTGGTCTACTTCATTTTGTCGTGTTTCATTTAGTGTCTTTTGTTATGTTGTGGTGGCGCGCTCTGCTCTGGTTTGTCTGGTTGCTCTGCATCTATATTCTTTGTTGTGTTCTTCAAACAACACAACAAATGGCTGGTTCTGGATCACAACATTGCATAGAGTTACTTTTTGAATTATTTAGAACTATCAAAGGAAAAAAAAATTCAAAACAATGTGTGCCTCAAGATCTCCTGCTTCATCCCAGTAATGGTTTATGGTTTTTGTTTATGTTCAGCTCTTCACCAGATGTTTTGCTGAGATGCTTTTCAAGGTTTCCTGCTTTGTTTGTGTTTGCATCTGGTTGAGATCCTCTGTGGCCTTACTTGAGATATTATTTCATTATTTCTACATAGTAACTATTAACAACAGCCTTTTGAAAATTCTGGGACACAAAAAACATGTTAGATGTTATATCTGTATTGATGATGTCTATGAGGAAGTCATTTTGATCAAATTGTCAATACATAATTACACCAATCAAACAGCTATTATTCACAAAGTGTTTTTTCCTGAAAGATTTATATTCATACATGTATGAATGAGTAACACGGGTTTATAAACATTGTTTCTTTCGTGTGTAGTCAAACAAATCACTGAACATTTCATTCTACTGCCAATGAGTTCAAATAGACCATTCACTATAGAGGGTCAGTAATAAGAAGCTTGTTGTAAACAGTCAAGAGACCAAAATTATGGCACTTATTTCTGTTACAAGGAAGCAAGAGGAAACCTTAGTAAGAAGGTTCTTTAATGGGAAACATATGATCTTCTTCCACAGAACAGGCATACGACTTTATTCCAATGTTCCAAACATTTCATACCTAAATTTACTGTCGTCCCCTTTAATAGAATTGATTGCACAAATTGATACTGTTACTAACCTCCCTTTCTTCCTGTTCCCTGTCCCCTTTCTCCTTTTCTGTCACTACCTTTCACTGTGTTCCTTCTCGCTCCACCTCCTTTCTCCACATTTTTCTGTCAATGATGATTTCTCCATCTTCTTCTCCTGTCAGTTGCCCTTTTCACCTCTCCCCTGTCTGCCTCCCTGGCTGTCAGTTGGCTCTTTCCCTGGAGGCACAGCTGGTTTCCAAAGGATCAATTTTAGACAACAGACAACGAAGCCATGAAAACAAGCTAAATGCAAAGAGAGAGAGAGAGAGAGAGAGAGAGAGAGACAGAGAGAGAGAGAGAGAGAGAGAGCGACAATCAACACGGTGTTTTTCGTGGGAATTAAAAATAAAGAAAGAGACAAATAAAAATCAGGAGAAGCTGACAGAAAGAGGGGTAAATAAGGAGAAAGAGGATGTGCTGGGAAATAAAACACCAGCAAAAAGATGCTATTGAATCTTCCTGCTAAATCAGTGTTGAAAATAGTAGTTTACAATTGTCTCCTGAACAAAGTGCAGATAAGATTGCAGTGAAATGCCATGGTAGTGTCCAGATTTAACAGATTCCACTGTCTGACTTCTAGACCAGTCTGAGCTGTTCTCATCATATCGGACATATTTGACATTTACCACCTGGCATAGGGCAGGGTTCAGTAGCACGGGCTTCACAGACATATTCACAGATTTATCCCATAAATGGAGCTAACAGACTTGTGAGATAAGGTGGAAGTATGTCATTACAAACAATTGCCTTTATTTGCCAGTTCATATAACATACATATCATATATAACATATACGAGTGGCTGATGTTCAAAGGATTTTATTTATGATTAACAGGTAATGAATAAAAAAAATGATTTCCTTCATGCTGTAGTTCAATAATTCACGGCAGAAGTTTGATTTGCATAATTAATAATTCATAAACTATGTGTTTTGGGATTCAAAGCCTTAGTTATTTAAACTACACTGGCCTATTGGCTTACTTGTAACTTCAGATGGTTGGCAAGTCACTGCTATCAGTTTAATGTTTTTTTGCATAAGCCTATTAATGTGGAACATGTCCCACACTTTTTAACCTCCTTCTCGCATTTCTACAAACAAACCATTTTAGGTTGAAACCTAAAATAAATCGTGCGGGTCTGCGACAGACGTAACTGAATTAAACACGAAATTAAACATCAAAAATCAAAGCTCTTCTGTTGTTATTTGGACTGTCACTCACTGTGTATAGACTGATCTACTGTGATAATGTCCAAACCTCTGGCAAATAACCTATATTCAGCTTTCTGATTAATGTTATTTGTGCCAGGATACATATTCTGTATACTGGAATCAATCGACCTGTTAGTGTGTATCTAGTCTGGCGCTTGGTAAGAGAACCATCTTTTCCAGGTTGTTCCCCAGCTTTGGATGTGAGAATGCACACTTCCTGCAAATACAAAAGGCTCAATGGACAGATTGGCATCTTTCATTCACTACATAGCTGTGCTTACTGGCTGTGTTCTTGTTGCTATTGTGGGCATGATTTCATCCCAAAGAAACACAATAACAAAGTCTAATAGAGCACAAGAAGGTCTTGTATTATGGATGGTTTCCACCTGTCTGTCTGGGTTCCTGCCATGAGCCAAAAGCCTTCCAATAAACCCAGTTTAACCTTTAGGAGTTTTCTGCTGGCTTATGCTACTGCATGCTGCCACCGAGTAAATACATTCCAGGGGACTGGAAAGCATCTTTATTGCAGAAATGGACCAGAGTCATCTGTCAAGCAGCCAAGAAATATGGTGTCACGGCAGTGCTTGTTGAATGCAGGACAGTATTATACATAGTTACAGTCAGAGAAAATCTTTCCATGGTCTCTATATGACACCTATCATCAATAGGGATGCACTGATTCCATTGTTTCTCTTCTGATACCTGAACTGGACAACACCGAGTACCAATGAGACCAGTGCTAATTTTCATTTTCAGTTTAAAATCTATACAAATAACTGTGTGAAAGTACAAGATAACACGATAACACCATTCGTGTTAGGCTCGTGGAAGTTTTATTGTCTTGTATTTGGGCTGATAGATGCAATGTCCTGTGCACAAGCTCCGTACCTCATATGTAAATTTGCTGAGCAACCTATTCGCTAACCCACGCAAAGCTCATGAATCAGGTCTCATAACTCTAATCATGTTTCATCTTGAAAACAGGACATTTATCAGCGCAAAGTTGCGAGGCTATTATAACAGTTATTATGTGAATTTGAAAGAGGAAAGAGAAAACAAAGCAAAGGACTAAAAGGACTCCAGGAAGACAAATTTCATCCATCTACTGAACATCCATCATTTTTATATTTATATAGCAGAGCGTGGGGATTGAATAAGTGCCATATAATGAGGTTTACATGTATTTAGAAACCTTTTTCTCCATTAAAAGGGTTTTATTGGGGAGTTTTCCTTAATCGAATCGAGGGTCTAAGGATAGAGAGTGTCGTGCGCTGCACAGATTGTTAATCCCCCTCAGGCAAATTGGTGATTTTAGATATTGGGCTATAATGAAAATGTCATTAAGTTTTCATTATGGTTGAGATGATTAACACCTTAAAGTGTGTGTTTGCGTAATCTTGTCTATGTGTATACCTACAATTGGATTTTGTGTACATCTGTTTGCCAGTGCTTATGTGTGTGTGAGAGATAGAGAGTGTGTGTGTGTGTGTGTGCATCACTGTGAAGAATATCTGAGTGCAGGCCTTGTAGCTGAAGGTCACTCTGAATGGAGGCAGATAAATGAACTGGAGACACCAGCAAGCTTATTACTGTAGAGCGCGTGCATGTGCACACACACACACACACACACACTGGCACTGTGCAGACGTATTACTGCTACCGTAGTGACATGAATTGCTCCTCCTCTGATTTCAGCTCCCTGCCTCTCTTTAAATCTCACTGTGATAACCTCAGTTTCTCAGACTTACAGCCACTGATAAAGAGGGGCAGGAAACGAAAGTCTGAACACCTACACAATATAATGCAATCTAGTTTAAAAGGACTGCAAAAAAAGAAATACTTGCAAGGTTGTCAGCCGCATGTTTTTGGCTCAGTACCTCCATAGTCTACATAGTGAGTGCATTAATATTCAGAACATAATATAGTTTATGCACTTACTTGCACGCTTTATGTTCATAAAAACTGTATTCCTTAAATCTTTTTCATATTAAAAAAACATATTTGGCATTTTTGTATCAGCAGCCATTTAGTGTAAATGGATATGATACATGTGCACATCATGCTGGATAATGGCAATCTCATTAACCTGCTAATGGTGTTCATTAAATCTCTTTTCTTATAGACAGCAAGAGTTTCAGTTTGGAAAATTGTCTTCCTGGCCCAATAATTTCACGTCATAATTAGTTATGAATTTCCATCATTCACATCCCACCTTGACTGATACTACAATTTAAATCCACATTCAAACATAACTTTGTGTTGTCCATACACTTCATGTGGTTGGGGTTAGCAGTCTAAACTGCTGCCAGGAGACTTTTCATGTTTTTGACTGACCGTACTTCATGCTGGCAGACTGTCACTGCAGGCAGAATGACAGGACCCAGTAAGCAGAAACGGCTCCGTTTCACATAAGATGGTCCGCACATACACCACACACTCTCTCTCTCTTTGAACTATGCCAATTTCCAGGATTTATTTTTTATATTATATATAGGCAACTACACATATTGAATATCGGACTCATGAACATGACAATGTGCGAGCAAGAAACTGAATCTCTGGGCAACCCGTGAAAGTCCTCACTCAAGGATTGAGTGCTGCACTATAATTGAAATTGACCCGTGCAGCCATTTAGACCTCGTCTACAGTGAGAGAGATGTGTCAGGTCATAGCTGTCAATCTGACATGTTTTGAAGCAGATGCGAGGAATATGTCTCCCGTAGTTTGTGAATTCGATGAAGGAGAAACACGGGGAGTGACAAGACAAAAACCGACCCCGCTGGACGTACTGTAGTGTGTTCCCCGTCGGTGTTCACACTTGTAATTGACAGCCTGTTGGCCACATTGTACAGAACATACAGCTCTTATCAAAATGTTTAGATTCCTAAAACACATTCAACTCTACCTCTGCTAAACCTATCCGCACATCGGCACTGAGGCTGCAGAGTAAACACTTCAAGGACTCATAGAGGAAGCTAAGTCAAATTGGGGAGTTTACACTCAAACAAGATAAAATATATCTTCCCATCAACTGCTCAAACTAATACAAGGACCTAGTATACAGCTGATATCTCCTGTGTTGACACTGTTTTATGCTGAATTCATGTGTGTTTGTGTGTGTTTGGGGGAGACATGCATATGTGTGTGTGCATGTGCAATTATATTTATTAGTAAACATGTGAACATATGAGTGTTTAATATGATTGGAGATCAGGAAAAAGACACAAAAGGGACTTTTGTTCCTCTGAGCGAGAGCCGCTGCTAATGATAGTAGCTTCAGCACGCCATCCAACACTACCTAAGTGATGAACTGATGAAGCAGAATGTAGTTATTATTTATATGACCAATTATCAACCTACACACTTGTGTTTTTGTGTTTATAAGGCAGAGTCAGACATGAATAATGTCAATGTGTGCTGTCACCAAAAACGTTGTCATACTGACGATGCCATGATTTCCTTCATCGTCTTTTGTGGAATGTAATGTGGACAATGCTAGAGAAGACCATATTGTCCCTCGTGCCACCACTTTGAGATCAATAACAGTCTCGCTCATTACCGATGAGAGTTGGGTTGTGAGATTGTTTACGAAATGTTGCAGTGCTTCCTGTTCCCTGGTGAGTGACTATTTGTTGTTGACTGGATTCCAAGCTGTCGTTGTTTCGCCTGGACTTCTCTCAGATCAGAGACATTCTGGAATCAAGTCTGCAGTTTATTTTCATGGACATGAGGATGTCGCTCACCTTTGTGCAGCATAATGTTGTCGGAGGGGTGGATGGTGTGAGGGCAAAATGTAACCATATTCAACAAAGAAATCCACAACAATGGAGAGCTGCTGTGCGGGTCTGGATCAAGTCTTTTGGAGTTTGGTGTGGACTCAGTCTTGGCCTTGTTTTTGTTGTCCTCGTTTATCCTGCTCATTGTGCAAAGACGACTGAAACTCTCGTTGATAGCTTTCCAGGTCATCCAGGTTGTGTAGGCTGTGTAGGCCGAAATGAATCAAAAAAGAGTTTACTTTCGCAGAAAAGTAATGTGTTTTGGTCTAGAATAGGAGGCGGCATCTTGCATCCGGGCTCCTGGAGTTGCGTTCACTGGTGTAACAGTGTTGTTAGTGCAAACGGTCAATTTCACAGTTGTCATTTTCCATTTTCCATCACACATTGTTCAGAGTAAGCAATAACAGTGCATTCTGGGTACGTACTCCACTTTACTGATGCCCTGAAGGGAGCATCGGGGTATTGGAATGCCACTCAACACACCAGCAGAGACTCCCCAGAGGAGTGGAGCCAAGCTGACATAAGTAAAGACTTCTTAACTGTCATGAACTGCTTCTTTTCACCAAGGTGTAACGTATGTAAAAGGGTCATGCTATATCCTCCTAGATCTCACCACCCCTTGCAGCTGCCCAGGCCAAACAGTAGGAGTCACTATGACAGCAACACAGACATGAGCCCTCACTGGCTTCCCACCAGTTGTGGTGGGGGGCAGTGTCTTACCACTGCACCATTTGTGCAACAGGTTTGGAAAAGCTAACCCCACAGCTGTGGGGGAAAAACAAACAAACAAAAAAATATCAATCTACACAATTACAATATTTATGAACTATAGTAAATAATAAATATTATTTCAACTCCCACAATAGACGCACCTGCACATATTCTGTTTATTTACGTAGACATGATTTTGGCTTTTTCTGAGCCCCCTTTGAAGAACCCAAATCTCTTTGAACTGCCATCTTACTTTGCTTGTCATGTCTGTAAGGTAATCTTGCTGAGTTAAAAGTGAGAGAATGAGACAGCTAGGGAGTGATTGTATGGCAAAGGAAAATAACAAATATCAAACTCTCACTTTATAATTGCACATCTAGTTCACAGAATCTAAAAGACTCCCTTCATTTTCGGGACACGGTGATCCAGATTCTCTTGACTCTTTGTTCAGCCTCATTGTGTCATGCCTTGGCTCTCACCCTTCATGGCCCTGGCCCAACAGCCAGATTATGGAAAAAGATTAAGCAACATTTCTGACAGTCCTCATGAAATCTGATAAGTGGATATGTTATGCTTATTTTCTGTGCTGTCTTGTTCTGGGAAATGGGAACAGAAATAGAAACAAACAAAACATTTGATAAAAAAAAAACAAATTTTTGTGATGAAGGTAAAACGTGTATCTTTAAATAAACAGTTATATTTTGCCTGCAATTGTGAAAGCTGTGTATACAGTGCATGTACGTATAGAGAATAATATAGGTTTAAATAGACAGCCTGGTGGGAGGTGATTGACAGTAGTTTTCTGAAGTGACAGAAGATGGATTGGTTTGTTTTCTGTGTGTGTGTGTGTGTGTGTGTGTGTGTGTGTGTGTGTGTGTGTGTGTGTGTGTGTCTGTGTGTGTCTGTGTGTGTGTGTGTCAGAAAACAAGTAAATCCAAGGTATCAGATATGCGTCACTTCATCCTGAGAGCCCGGAGGGTCGTTTTTAGAAATAACAGAATGGTGAGTGTAGGAGGGCTCTTCCTTTCTTTTCCCCCCTCACATCTTTTTCTTTCTTTCTTTCTGACCACAGGCTCTCCTCTCTCTTCCTCCCACTTGCATTTAAGAGGGAAATCATCTTAAGAGAAGCTGTCTTCCTTTTCGGACCCCTAATCCCTTGTCTATTCATCTTCTTTTCTCCCATCCCCTCTCTTTCACCAGACACTGAAATGTCAGACACATGATTATCTACCTTTCTCTCCCATATCCCTCCCAGCTGCCCTTCTCTTCCATCTTTCTTTTGTCTCCACCCTCTCTTCCATGTTCTGGTTAGTATGTCTCTGATGTTCTCCTCATTTAAGCCATAAAATGCAATTTTATCTTGGCTTCCTAATATGAATTAAGTGTTGATTTTTGACTTGACAAGTGTTAATTGGAGTTTGTCCAATAACGCAGAAGATATGGTTTTGAAGTGGGTGTTGACAATTGGGTCAGGCAAATATAAACACTGGCATTTGATTGATGCAGTTTTTACACTGATGGAGTAAGTGGTCTAAATAGTAATGACCTCCCTGCAGTGGCCTCTCATGGGCAAAGCCAATGCCCAATCAAAAATACTTGATTAGTTTTGCAGTGCAGATGTGGAATTGAGTCACAAGACTCAGTAACTGATTTAAATTCATAATTCAGGCTACAGTTATGAATGAATGATACCATTAAGCTGGATTCATGGTCAATGTCTGGGGTTAATGAGAGTTCCCCCATAGATACCCACAAAGTGGTATCTAGCTATATTTATTTTTGTTTTGTATCACCATTGTAGCAGTGGACATATGTATCATACAGTGTGTGATCAGGCCATATTGTGCTTTAATTATAACTATGTTTACATTCTTTAATTTACTTTGTACTATAGAGTGACAGCAGACTGCACATGCATTTATAGAACTGGAGTCACATCCAGGTAGCTTATGCTTTGTCTTGTCTCATTGTAGGGATTGGTGATCATAGTGAGCAGAAGGTTGACTGAGGCTTGATTTTTGTTACTGAAACTTGGAGGAAAAAGTGAAAGCAACCCAAGGTGACCAATCAAAGTTCTTGCAGTCTCCACGTGGTTTCTTCGAAGCCCGCTGTAGCTCAGATGTGTAACCTACAAATGTAGTGCCGTACATACACCGTAACCCCTTAGTGCACAACTATAAACTAGGGATTAGACTAAATTGCCACTTATGCTTCTACACACCTCCATCACTCAATCTGCTCAAATCCAATGATTCAGGGTTCATTTTGATCAATAGAATTCATCCTTATGTCTAATTTATGAGGTGGTACGAGTGTGTAAGATTTCTAGGTTTGGGCTAGATGTAGCAGAAGGAGAACAACTGTCTTGTATAGTTGTTTGTTGACTGGTAGAGTACAGTAGGCTCTTATTTCTGAAATGTGAAGCAATAAAGTCACTTCTCAAGATAAAGTATCCTCTTATGGCTGTTTGTGTCTCTGCTAGTAGCATATTTTGGCAAGCCAACCAGCAGAGGGGTTCTACACCAAACCAGAATGCACCTGCCCCTAACGACACCAGGCAGAGGACCTGGATAAACTTGACAAAGTCAGAAATGACAGAATCTGATATTGCCACAGCAAATCCTATTCAGATCCTGTACAAGTCTGAAATGACTGTTCTACACCTGTGTTTCACAGGTCATCAAGGCCATGATGAGATGTTCTGCTTGAAATAAAACTTCTTTCACCCTGCCTGAGCCTTAGAAAACAGATTAAAAGGGGACATTTTAAAGAAGATGACAACTTACCAAAACCTCTCTCAAGGACTGACATCACAAGCCCTTCTGTTACCAAATTTGACAAACCTGATTCCCAAATCCTGTCTACCCAGACCCATACCTGCTTCACAGGAAGGACTTTAACAGTGCTCTAATAGCGCAGTAATGGCAAGTTAGCCAAATAGCTTATGGTTCCAGGTATCTCACCCCTTCCAGAAAGAAATTAGATCATTTCAGTCCCTGAACTTAAGTAAGCTAAAGTTTCTGACACCAAAATAGACCATCTGTGAACGCTGTAGATACTTAGCCATGCTTCTTCTTTTGCAGTGTTTGCAGAATCTGCTTACATACAGTATACACGGACAGTAATGAGGTTAAAAAAAAGCAAAAGCAAATACCTTACCAAGATTGCCAGTAAATTTGAGTAGAGCTACACAAGTCAGTCCACACAGTCACATGTCAGGATGCAGGCAAAACAACAGAGCAGGGCATCCTAGAACAACAAACAGAACAATCTCTTGTTCTCTCTCAATCTCTCCTGAATTCAGTCTCATTTAATGCACCCCAGGAACACACAGAAACAAAGCACATGCTCACCACAGTTCAGCCATTTTCCAATGATGAGACGCAGGCAGCACAACAGCAAGATCCTGTGTTCTGCAACATATTTGACTACTGAATGACAAATGAGAGACCTGTTGCACACACACTGCAAGTTTAGTCTTGTGAGGCTGTAGTCAGGACGTTGGGCGAGCACATGTGGGACCGTGCACAGGATGAATCAAACCAAATGGCAGCCTGTGCTTCCAGAAGAGCGCCGTACTTTCATTCTAAATGAGCTGCATAAACGAAATGGGCCACTTGGGCACAGAAAGGCCATTAAAGCTGATTAGGGTCTGTTTCTTTTGGCCCAAAATGCAAAGAGATATAAACCCTGAGATATAAAAGTGTCTGAAACAGAAAGAAAACAGACAGGCATGTGCACCTGTGATAGAAATTTAAACCGTTCCAGTTGGTTTCACTTGAGTTTGTGCATCTAACATTTTTTAATTGCGGTTATAAGACGACACTTAGTTACACCATTACACTTGGTTTGTCCGACCAATTGCAAGCACCAGCTAATGAGCAAGTTTAGTTTTTCAGAAATGCTGCGCCACAACTCGGGATGAGACTCTAAGCACACTTTAGTATATCTGCAGGTCTCAGGCTAGCCCATATCACTCTCAGCCCACCCCACCCCCACACTCCCCACCCTCAAGGTCATGGGTGTCTATAATTGGACAGCTAATGAGGCCACAGGCTTCTCCCCATGCTGCTTACTTTGGCCAGCTGTCCACACTCCCAATGGACTTCCAGTTCAGAATTCAATAGGAAGAATGCCCAGACTCCTATAGCAGGACTATCTAGGGAGCAGATAGAGGTAATTGAGAATATTACCTGAGAGAGAGTCTGGTACTTCAGCTTGCTAACTTGCCAACATACTATGCATTCAAAATTATTACTTTCCATGCAGTCAAGTTTAAGGGATGAGGGTGCATAACTGTGTGTGTAGGGCAAACATGTGGGATACAGGTTTAATTTACATTTGAAGGTTGTTTAACAAGTACATTTTCTGAATTTAATGAATACAAATTAAATGTAAATTTTATATATATATATATATATATATATCATTCAATTATTTCTCATTTTAGGTGGGTTAACTGTTTTGTCCTCTCATACATAATGAGGCAACTTACCACCATATGACAGACAAAGTGAAAGCGAGTGCATCTGAAATACTTTGTGTCGTACAGACTTGACAAAATTCTACACTGGGGATTATAGACTAATCATGAATCTTAAGGCCCACAGGTGATATAATGCTGAAAATACAGTCAAAGCTACAGGGTGACATAAATAAATCTCACACCTCAGCACATTCCTAAATGTAGTCTGCCAGCCCGAGGGTTGAGAAATCCATCAGTGAAAGTCGTTTGAGGCTCTACAGGTATGATGTCCTTCGGGAAAAGAAAGGGTTCTGTTGGTGAGGATTTGCTCCAGGTCATCACACCACATACATTTCTCATTTATTGCCCAAGCAGCGCAATACATAGATTTGTGTACTGCTGTCATGGCTTCTATACTTCTTCATGACAAACTTCAGCTGTTTGGTGCAACTATTTCTCCCATAGGTTGTTTTGAAAAGCTTGTGTGTGTGTGTGTGTGTGTGTGTGTGTGTGTGTTCTTGAGAAGTCAGGACATTTGGTCTTCAAACCGTAGGCCAAGTTGCCAGCTTTAAAGAAACTGTTTGGTGGCAGTGCCAAAGTATTACTGGCTTGTGAGAGAATTCTTGTGCAAATTAGCCAAAACGCACCCTTGTGGTCTATTATATTGCTAAGTGATTCTTAAACTAAACCCTCTTTCTTAACTCCGGTCTTTGGCAAAGACTAACAGAGGACATTCAAAGCATGACGTGAAACTGATTGCAATGTGATTCATGCCACGCACATAAACCAGAGGTACCCGGCTTTGCGCAAGCACGGTTTCTTAAAATCAAATTAATGATGAAACTCAAGCACCTTCTTATTATTACGGGCCCAATTAATGCAGGACCTATTCTGACTTGTGTTTTATGATAGACCACAGGGACTGATGGTAGGGTCAGATCTCTAGCTGTCAGACAGCTAACTTAAGCCTGCCGTCAGCTTTTTGATAAGTAATAGTGCTCCGAGTTCTTTTTTAGCCTCATTCTTTTCCCCTCTCTCTCCTATGCCAGACACCCTTTCCCTCAACAGCTTTGATGTTTCTCTCTTCCCTTCTGTCCTTTACTCTAATCCACTTAGTCTCCCCTTTCTGTGTCTCTCATTCCTCCCTGGCCCTCCCTCTCTCTCCCCAATCCTTTTTCCTCTGTAAAATTCAGGTGAAACTTCCCAAGTTAAGAAGCTGCTCTTCTCCACTCCTGTCTTCCTACCATCCTTCCCTCCCATGCCTGCTGATTAGCAGCTGCTCTTCTCCACCTTTGTCCTCCCCTCGCACATTCGCCGCCGCGCTGAGGAAATGATCCTTAGCGGGAAGCATAATGTTTCAAATAACAGCTGAGCTGAGCGAATGAGCGAGAGAGACAGAGGGAAGGCAGAAGGCACGAGCACAGTGAAGGGAAGAAGAGAAGAAAGTGGTTACTGATGAACTGACAAAGGAACAGACACAAAAATCAGGCTGTGCAGGCACTGACAAGGAAGTTGACAGGATAACCAGGATCAACAAAGCCAAATGTAGACAAGTAGTCAGACTGACAGTTAAGAAGACAGTTAAAAGCAGATACAGACACATAACAGATATGGGTAGCACAGGCTGACAGAAGAACATTGAAGAGACACAAAGACATTGTTTTAAATTCAGTGTCACATCTTAGACACATAGCTGAGGGACTTATCACTGCAACAGTAGAAAAAGACCCAACTAAATTTCCAAAGACAATGGCAGTAGGCTTGCAGGGGAATGGATAGACAGATGTTAAGAGCAAGGGCAAGCAGGCAAATAAGCAGATGCTCAAGAAGACAGACAGGAAATTGTACAAAGTGAGAGAAGAGAGACATTAATGCAGAACGTGATAACATTTGGACAGGCAGATAGGTTTGGTAACACGGTCCCGGAGGTGTGCAAATATGCAGGCCAGATGCACAAACAAACTAACAGAGAGGCGAGCAAACTTTGAAATGAAAAGGCAGATTCACAGACAAGTAAGCAAACAGGCACAATGAGAGACACACAGGCAGAGAGGAAGAGGAGGAGAGATGGGAGGAATATTCACTCAGCATCTTCTGTTGGTATTTCTCTACTTTACTTTTCTCTCTGTCACCAGACACATTCTCTCATGCACGCATGCACACACACACACTCACACGCTTACAGACACAGACATGCAGCCAAGCAATCCAGTGCTCATGCAGGTTTGCCAGGCTAAGTGCCATCAGGAGGCAGGGAGATGCAGCATGCAGCTCTTGAGTGTGCACACACACACACACACACACACACACACACAGAAAGAGAGAGAGAGAGAGACAGCATTGACATCTGTTACTGGCTCAAGTGCAGGCAAATCTACTTATGCCACACTAGAACAGAAATTCCCATATGTTACTCCTATGAGGTTCATTCAGAATTTCCCAGCAACACCAGTCTTCCACAACTAGAAAAACACAATGGATCAAATGCTTATTGAACGCTCCAGGGAACATATGCAGAAATGTAAACACAACTACATGATTTTAGGGGTTTGGAGCTATTTCTTACTTCTGGGCAGCATCTCTATCTGCAGCGCGGGTTGCCAGATATGGTTGCCAGAGATCCCCACCCTGCAACAACAAATGACAGACAGATAGATTTGGTGCACACAGAGGAGAAGCTAAAGGGGCACACATTTCCCTCAGGAGTTGATGAAGACCAAACCAGATCTAAAAGAGAGAAAAGATTTGACCTACATGACAAAAGAATGACATTAAATGAATGCTAATGTTCTCTGTGTCTGCTGTATGTGTAAGTAGGCAACTTCAAAAGTGTTCGCCGTGACAACTCGGTGATGAGGTGATACTATGTCAATGTTATCACCTTATCACAGTGTGTTGTGCTGCCTCCCACATGGCCAAAAATCTATTAATGCAGGTTTAATGCACAGACAGTGGTAGGTTATCGATCCTCTCATCTCACTCTGGGAAAAAAGTAAAATAAGCATATTTCCCAAACTGTTGAGCAGTTTTTAATTGATAAGCTCTGTTGGACTTGAGTATACTCAAATTTAAATATAGAGTAGTGGCAGAATCTGTCATAATGATATTCAAGGTCTCATGAATTTCTCATTTTGTTACATTGGGAAGAGTGCTCCCTGCGCCCAAGCCTGAATTTAATTCCAACTTTATCCTGAACAGTATAGGCGATATGTCATCTTTTTTTCCTATACCTTATTTTGTTGCTCCTGCAATGAGCCAGAGCCAATAGGGACTGGAATAGAATAATAACACCTGGTTAAGCTGTTGCTGTCACTGTGCACCAACACTTATCATATGCGCATTTAAAAAAAGCTGTCAAACTTAGTCACTAATATGCTGGACTGTGCCACACCATGCCTGAATCTCACTTTGATGTGTTTGTCAAGTTCAGCTTTACTGTAACATTGTCGGCGAAGAGATGAGGGAAGACTGTAAGGTTTCTTACTCGAGTCATGCCTTCTTCCCTAATATTGCTCACTCACAGCATCAAATATCTCCCTCTCTAGATCCCCGCTCCGTATTCCCCTGTAATTCAGGCGTGAACTCCTACATTTGCAGCCCCTCTGTTCTGCCTCGCCTTCCCCTTTATGCTCACCTCCCTCTTCCTCCTTTACTACCTCTTAGCCCCTCAGGTACAGAAAATGATCCAACTTAAAATGAAAGTGTGACATTTAAATGAGCAAGAGCAAACAGAAGGAGTAAAAGAGAGAGAGAGGATGAAAGGGGATAGAAAAAGACTGGGTGAAAAGGCTGATTAGGTAAAGGGAAAAGAGTCTGTATGAAAAGCAAGTCTATCTATATTACCACACCACATTACTGTATGCTACATAATATGACAATGCAACAACCTAAGTACATATTGTTTCATTTAGGTGATAACGCAGCTTACTATCTTACCATCTCCATGACAACTGAACAAATTTCACCCACGGATGAAGATGATATGGGGTTAAAAAAGCTCTGGAAAAAGCTAGTGAACCTTGAGTTAAGATCGTTTTGGTTGATACATCTGCGAAGGTAGATTTTCTGGCTTCGGTGACAAAGATGGTTACAAGCCATGGACCAAATCTATCACTCACGCAAAAAAGAATACTACTCTGTAGCATGCAAAACTGGATGATCCTTCTTTCTATCAGCTGATGGTCCTTGTTCAGGCCCAGCGAAGTTGAGAGACAAAGAACACTCGCAGAGATCTTTAAATATTTTCTCAGTTTCCTTGTTAAATTCCACACAGTGAGGTAAAACATGGTGAACTGTCTCAGGTCTACCACACTCACATTCACATGTTTCCTTGTGATTTGTACTTGGCTCAGCCTACAGTGTCTAAGCCTAAGCATGTTATCTTGACAGTATCTCTCCTTTCATCCGACATTAAGATCTCTTTCCTTTTCACCGACTTCCCGTTTGAAGTCCTTAATTCCCCTCGCGAGCTGACACAGCTTCATTTTAAGTCGCATACGAAATAGCAACTGGAGAAAATATTTTTTCATGTATTCTTTATTGAACAGGATTTTAAAGGGTAAGGCAGAATGTATTGTTCAAAGGTTTAAACCAAAGGGATCACAGTTGGTGCAAGGAGGCTAGTATTTATAATGGTTATTTTAATCTGGAATAACTAGAGATACACTTCCCTGGGCAGTAGTAATAAAAAAAATCGTACTGATGAATACGTGTATTTCACGACATACTAAATTGAGATATAAGAGAAAAGAACCGTTTCATTGTGACTTCAGGCCTTTTACAAAACAAAATGTCCCATAAGAGATTTTCCAAACTGGCAAAAAAGTTTATAAAATTGATTTGGAGTAAAACCAAAGTTCTCTGAAGCCAAACAATTACACTTTGGATCCAGAAGTCCAATATTTACAGAATTCTTCCAAGAGGTTCTGTCTTTCTTGTACAGTGGGTCACCACACTAGCAAACAGATGCTGACAGATACTGGCAGCCTTGGTGGATTTAGTCTCCATCAACAGAGTGCTTCGTATTAAGATTGGTATTTTGATATATTGTACTACGGATCAAAAATCAACCTCAAATACTTTTTGACATTATATTGTTGGCGTACATGTAAACACTATGTACAACAAACACAAAATAGAAACATCGGTTTTCAATAAGGGTTTAACTTAATAGTTATCTTTGTTTCTTTATATCAACATCTCCTTTAAGCTCATTATGGCACACAGGGCTTTTGCCTGTAACAAAACATAAACCTGAGGCTCATACATGGCTGTAATTTCTTTTTGATTTAAAAACGGCAAATGGTTTGTATATAAAAGCCAATAAAAGCAAAATTTTCAGGGGGAGTCTTTGTAGCTCAGTAAACTAAGACACATACAGGACATGTTCCCGGTTGTGGGTGTGATTCTGGCGTGCTATAGCTTCCTTACAGTCATCTGCTGTCTAAGGGTTTGTGTCCATGTAGTGTTTCATTCTGTCAGAACATCGCTGGCAGGGTGCTGGAGAGCGCTGGGATGAAGCGATGGTGTGGTGGGAGAAAAAAAAAAATAAAAGATGCTGCACGTGGGTTTGGTTTCTATGACAACAATATCTTAGTTATGGTTTTGGTTGCCTTCCCCTTTGTGTTTCCCGCATGTGTCTCCTGTCTGGGTGTGACGTGGCTGAGCTTCTCCTGACGCACCTGGCTGTGATCTTAATATACACACCTGCCTTCCATCAACTCCATCAGCCTGCAGTGTATCTACCCCGGCTCTTCAGGCACTCATCGCCGCATCGTTGCATCAGCTACAGTGGCTGTTTGCGTTCCAGGCCAATCTCCAGCGATTACGCTTGTTAATGTGCGTTTGCTCCAGTGTGATTTGTAACGCGTTTAATCGTGTTCTCTTGTCTCCAGTGTTCCCCGGATTATTCCTGCCTGCCTGCATCTATTCATCTGTCGTGTCTTTCCTCCCCCTCCCACCACCCGGACCAGCAGCCAGCCACGTCAGCGTCTCCCCTCCTTGGCCTGTTCTCCGTCCCTCCCTGCTCCATCCATTACCTTCCCTGTGCCTTGTCTTAAATAAACCCTTTATATTTGCATACCTGTGCCTCTGTCTGTGCTTTTGGTCCACAACTAGAGACATCACAACACTTACTATAGGGTGGTAAAAGCACAACACTCACCAGCAACATTCAGACTTGTCCAGCTGATCATAAAGCTCAGGACAGACAGACAAGGCAAGAACAAGTTTACCTTACATTTTCTTGGTTACCAGGGTGACGAGCTCCTTCTAATGTATGATCGGTTGCCTGAAAAATCCTACAAAAGAATCTTAACCTACTTTGGTGTGGATAATGAAATGAAGGACTTTTTTCAGTCCAATAAAGTTCTGGGAGCTTTAATTCAGTGTGTGGATACTATCCTACTCAGAAACAATAGCTTAGTAACATTATGCGTGACCGCCTACGGTGCCAAAAAGCCGCTGAACACAATGGCTCATTTGTTAAGCAAACAAACACAAAACACCTGAATCTGTATACCCAGTGGCGAACAGCTTTCTTAAATATTTGAATACGTGTTTCCCTCTTACCTTCTTTCTCCATGCCATCTCTAAAAGAAAAATTATGTGTTCTTTAGGGTTTTCAGCTTTAACAATAAATAGATTCATAACAAAATTCTTTAGATGTCTAACTTCAAAAAAGGACTGAATTATGGCTTTGATTGTTGATGTTTGCTTCAAACCAACGCACAGGGAAAGTGTCTTAGTCATTCAAGCTGCATCTAGAAAGACATTTATATGTCAGAAATATAAATAAATGTCCTTCAGGGTGTCATCTTTAATTGCCCAACCATAAAGATGGCTCTCTTTCTGTGATGTGATGTGATAATAAGAAAACTGATGTTTCTTTCGTTCTTTGTGTTCAAACTTAACGAATTGGAAGCTAGAATCCTGGATACTCACATGCCAACAAGATGTTGTAACTGCTAACATAATGAACTGGCAGTTCACTAAATCCCTCCCACAAGCAGTGATCATCTGATCATAGCTGAGAAACCATAACTAGCTCTGAATACAGCTTTTGCGTCACTCTTTTAGCACAATATCACGCACTCTGTGTACCATTTAAATTTAAATGTTTCTCATTTTAAAGTGAGTGAGCCTGAAACGTTAGCCAGAGCTAAAGTTAGCTTAATTATCTAACTAGCTAAAGGACATTAGCACTAGTCACCCGCCAGATGCTAGCAAAATAATGATTTGAGTGGCTGAAGTTGAACCTTTACCTATTCAGTGGTTGGGAAATAATTGTCCCACCCTGGCTTCAGCTGATAAAATCTGCAAGCAACAGGTCTCATTTCAGCCACCAAAATCATTGGTTGCCACCAAGAAATGAGAAGTTGGCTCATTGCTCATTACTTTGAAAACCTTTAGTTTCATTACTCAGAATTTTGAGAGGTAAATCTGCCGCTGTTGTCAAGGTGGGTCTTAAGAAACGGTCAATTCAAGTTGTAGTTGACCAAAACTCGTTAGGTACAACCCTGTTCCACAACAGTGTCTGCAAAAATTCTACTCAAGCCGTTTCAGATATTGCAGCTTTTACTGGTTCTGTAGCTGCAGAGTAAAAGTGTACATTACATACAACACACACATTGATGTGTCATAGTGAGTAGGATGATTTGGCAAGGGCAAAGAGGAAATCCATTAGCTCGAAGACTTTTAAAATCATAATCCAGAGGGTTTTTTTCATATTTCTTTTTCTGAATTTAGGACGCATTCCAATTATGTCTTTTTCCTTATACTCTTCTGTCGACTGGCTCAGCATTTAGCAGCCCTTCGTGCGGTTGTCCCCATTCTCCTCCCAGAGCAGACACTGAATACATGAAAAGTTTTGTTCTAAAATTGAATATCAACCATTGATGTCAGTTGAAGAAAAACGTTTTTTTTTTTCTTTTTTTTTTTACATGGATGCTAAAATAGTTGCATGAATAGATTCATGAAATACAGGAATAGATTTGTTTCATAATGGAAAAAAGTACAGGTATGCGCTAAGAGTGATCTGTGTTTTCCACACGGTGTACAATGCAAGAAATGTCCCCATGGTGACCTAGACTTCATCCTCATTTAGACTGTATTGACTCAATGTAGATGAGGGCATAGCCTGAAGTACTGATAAACGAAACAGAAAAGAAAAGCATGTCATTTGTGATAAGAAGCAACCTGCTCCGTGTTGGAGTGACTCAAGTGGTACAATCCTGAGTCTGAGGCATAGCACATCTGTGCTTTGGTAACCAAGAAAAACTTAAAGTGGAGCAGCAATCAGGCTTATAGAGGATGCATGACTGCAACAATAGAGGATATAGTCATTCAAACATCTATGGATGATATCAAACATAGCAGTGACACCCAGCTTTGTACATTTGCAGATGTGGCCCACCATGAGAGCAATCAATGAGGGCACAAATGATGCCTGTTTTCCCAGCAAGCCCCTTGTATGAAATTACATTCAGAGTATAAAGCCAAGCCAAATGTGAAAAATGTGATATATTGTATGTTATGTTCGAACATATCGCATTTTAACTTGTGTGTGTGTGTGTGTATTGAATAGACAAGAAAACTCCACACATCCAATCACTCTATACAAGCCCCCTTTCAAAACATCCCTCCCATTATTACCGTTTGATTATTGCTGCATTTGATTTGATATGTCTCAATTAACAGAGTGACAGAGTGACAGAACACTGCCACATCATGTGACCATAAGCTACCAAGCAGCTGCTAATAAATGTTCCCACCGGTCGAAGAAGCAGTGGTCTGGATGATCAGTTCCTCTCAACAGGGTTACTGATACCCCTCTCCATGTAGCCATTCAGAACCACACATTCAGCTAATTCACTCAGCACATTTACAATTTCTTAGTCTTATAAAAGGAGCCCATCAGCAGCAGCCCACTGAGGGAAGCCAAGACACTCTGTCTGCATGGTTTTATCGTCTTTTCTTTCCACTTTGTGTCCCAGTAATTGTCTTAATAATGTGTTTAATTTATATCTGTGTCATCTCCCCATTTCAACATGTCTCTATGCAATGCACTCTGCTCCTCAATTCTATAACCATCTAGTCAGGTTTCCCAGGTCAATGTGGAAAGAGAACTTTGGAGTCGCTAGTCAGCAGCTCCGTCGGGGGGGGGGCGGGGGGGGGGGGGGGGGGTGGGGGGGGGGGGGGGGGGGGGGGGG
>JAVQJF010053487.1:0-14715 GCA_036023855.1 Gadopsis marmoratus | reverse complement strand
AATGTTTAAAAATTCATCCTTCACCCTGATTCTTTCCTCTTCCTCTCTTTATCTTTTTTCTACTTCCCCTTTCTCTTGCATCTCTGTCTAAAATTTCAGACTAATCTCATTGATTTACCCGGACTAATCTCATTGAGTCCCGTTTACCCGGACTAATGTCATTGAGTTCTATTTACCTGGACTAATCACACTGATATTCAATAGTCCAGCAGCAGATGATCGTAGTGTTCTTGATGGCAAATAATTATCAAGGGAGTTGAAAATGTAGCTTGGTCCTAGCCCATTTATGGCTTTATATACAAGGAGGAGGACCTTAAAATCAATTCTAAATGATACAGGAAGCCAGTGCAAAGCAGCTAAAACTGGACTAATGTGCTCTGATTAGAGATAGAAGCCTGTGTTCTGTTAGGCCCCATAAAATAGTTTATTTTCATGATGAGATATCCACTATGGACAAAAAATGTAAAACCCACCTTTTACCAAGTGAGACACATTGAAGGTTTTTTGACTTTCCTACATCCCACACTCACTAACAGTTGCTAACACTTTAGTATACACTATGTTGAGCAACTAACATTACCTTAAAGCTGCTCTAATATTGATTAGATAGATATCTTGGGTTGGATTAAAAAAGAAGCTGAAAGTAGAGTGAATATCGTTTTTACGCTTCTTCAGGTGGACATGACACACGACTCCTAATGTTGATAATGCTAATGTTTCTCTGTGACTGATGGATGTGTAATTGTTAGCAAACAACTTTTCCATATATACTTTAGAAGCTAATATGCTTGTTGTGCTGCCTTCCTGCAGGTAAGAAAATGCAGGTTTAGTAATAAGACTAAAGAATCCTGTATAATGCATTTTGAATTTAGCTTTTAGTAAATTTGTTATTTATGCTTTATTTTCAAATCTCCTACAAAGAATGTTCAAACCTGGACTCATGATGATGATGATGATGATGATAAAGAACCCTTAAGATTTCATAGCGGTTTTCCTATCCAGTGTGAATGCTCTATATTGGACATACAGTATGGATGACTTTGGTTCCTGTGTTCTCATGACTTAAGTATTACCAATGGGCCAACCTGAGCATACTTTACTTTAACATACTTTAACACAGACATGCATCTCTGCAGAGTCTCTGAGGACTGGAGATTAATGAAGAGAGGGGATGAGTTGGAGAGGTTTTGGTGACAGGGCTCTTTATCTGTGTCTCTCTATGCGACCCCCTAGAGTCTCACAAAACTCAGAAAGGTCGGAAGCAGGATCTCTGCATGACACACACTCTTCGTGAGGCAAGTATATAAAACATTTAATTGCAAGCTTTTCGACGCAGGGGATAATCCTTGAGCGCATCAGCCCAGCAAGGACATATTTTGCAGACAGCTGGAGGATGAATCACAGAGAAATAATAGGACAAGACAAAGGGAAGAGATAAATACAGTTTTGTGAATGGATAAAGAAGAGCTGCAGGTGTTCGTGTCAGATGTTATTTGGTACCAGATCGGAGGAAAGGCCTGATTTCAGTTAGATTTGAGGCCACTTTGCTCTGGCCAGTGTTCACGCTCTGTCCAGTAATCAATGACATGTGTGCAACATTTGTAGCCTAATCCCCCCCAATGATCCAGTATACACATTTGGAATATATAGTTTTAAATGATCCCAGAACAGCTTTTGTGTGTTTTTTAAATATGGTTGTCAAAGGTAGGCAAGGAGATCATTTGAGGATCTATATTCCAAGTCAATATTGTATTCTGAAAAATGTCTTTAATATGTACTATATTGAGTTAACCAGGTTTTCTTTTGAAAGTGAGTTTTTCCACATAAAAATCTAATTTATTAATTGACAAAGGACTTTTGCCTTTGTTTTCGCATCTTCTTTGTGTTTGTTAGCCACACTAGGAGTTTAGGATTAGCAGTCTCGGTCAGTCAGCCCACCACTTTGGTCCAGACTGAAATTTCTCAACATCTATTATGGATTACCATGAAACTTCATGGTCCCCAGGGGATTAATCCTAATGACTTTGATGATGGTCTCGTTTTTTCTAACACAGCATATGCAGAAGTTTGCATTAGCATATGTAACATGAACACATGTTGATTAGACTACAATTACCAGCAGCAACACTTGAGGAGATGTCGTAAAAGTAAAGGAAATGGCAACTATATTAGCTTGCAGGAGATTATTTACCTTGTGCTTTGATATTGTAGAAGCAGAATCACTAATGTGCAGTGAACATGTTTACAAGCATGTGGATGTGTTTGGGTTGCCATTTGCATTAGTAGGTATATGTGCACATGAATGGGTTTCTTCTTGTGCATGTACGCATGTGCTGTGAGAGCTCAGATACAGAGAAGAGGCTGTTCTCAGGCCCCCGTCCCTCCCCATTCCTCTACAAGTCCACATGTGTTTTATTAGCAGGCAGGTCCACCGGACTGTAAATTCCAACAGTAGGCGGCCTGGGGATACACACAGCCCGGGGTTGAGAAAGATCACAGGGAAGAAAAATGACAGGCATGGGAGGAATCACTTCCCTCTTGTCCTCTCTCCATTTTCCTTGTGTTGTTTTGCATGTTTCCCTACATCTCGTCCTCTTTGTGTCTCTGAACATTACTTTATTTTTACTCTTTTTTTGACTTGTCTCTGCCCTTCGCTGTATGTGGATTCTCTCTCTGCCTTAACTTTTTCCTTGTATCTTTTTTCTGTTTATTTAAATCTGACTCTGGTTTGCATGAAAATTCTTTCTGGCTCTTTGTCTTTCTGTGTCTCATTCGGTCTGTTTTTCTCATATTGTCTCTACCGCCCCCCTCTCTTGCTGTCTTCTGCCCTCCATCTGCTCGCTCGCCTGTCCTCACTTTGTTTCTGTTAGTGTAACTCAGCGTTCTTGTTCTGTGACTCCATAACCACAGCATTCCCACAACGGCAAACACTCATGAGACAAGAGCTGTGGCTTAAACAATGGTTTCTGTTTGCCCCGGGACCATATCTTTCCCTCTCCTCCTCCCCTACACACAGACTCTCTCTCTGTCTGTCTCCCTCTGACACACACACACACACACACACATATACACACATTTCCACAGCCCAATACCTATCATTAAAATTTGTTAGCTTGCTAATTTTCCAGTCTCTTCCCTCTCCATCAACATGACAATCACAATTAAAGCGTGACATGGCAGGTCGTGACCTGCGCCACCCCGATGCCCCCTGATCCCTGACAGCCTCCTCAGGGTGTGCTCTTACTTTGACTGTACCAGTGGAGTGAGTGGGAGAAAAGTGTAAGTGATAAGGTTTAACCCAAAATGAAGAAAAAAAAAGCTTGTATAAGCTAATATGTACTTGAAGCAAAGGGGAAAGATTGGTGTTGCTGGTTAAAGCAAATGGGATGCTGTGTTAACTCTCTGCATGTACTTTGAAGATGTGTTATAGCAGCTTAGCCCAATTAGATGTCTATAAAATTAAATACCACTGCCAAGATGCACCTTGGCACCTCTTCAAAGATGGCTGGTCTACCTAAGCTACACATTTATAAAGTCAATAATTTCAATGTTAACAAAAAAATTATACATCATGTTGATTTGATCCGCTCCCTGTATGCTCATGTTAACTGCCACTTCAGATGTGTGCATGTACAATATAACTATGTTGTCCACATTGGAATTTGTCTTTTCTACACCTTGACATTATGGCAAAAAACACAAACTTTTAAAAAGACAGATGTTAGCATTTATTTGGAGTCCAAAATTCACTCACGTTTCAACATATCTTCCTGAAGGAAATATGTTGTGTGTTAGCTGCTAAAGGCTTCACTATGTTCACCAGCTAGTTGCTAACTTTGTCTGTCTGCCGTTTAGTGCTGGGCAGGTAGTGTGCAGTGGGTTTTTAGAGCTTTGCCGCTGATAACTGCTGTCTGCTATGGTTGTTGGCCGTAAAAATCAAAACAATGAGCTGAAACACCCCGTAGAGATGAGGGGAACTGTACAGTTGGGTGATAATTCTGATTTGGCACTAGGGGCGACCCATGTCACATTGAACGCTTGTCACTTCATCCTTTAGTTATTATCAAAATGTTGCTTAGTGCAGCTTTAATGATATCTAAAACATCAGTGACATGACATCATGTACAGTCATTTCTGAGACAGTAGGAATCTTTATGTACTTTATCATTAGGCCATTAACTTGAGTATTGCAGTGCTGCAGAAGCTGTAATTCTTCACCTCTGAGCATAGCTGCCACTTGAATTGCCACATTACTGTACTAGACATCCAATAATTGGTCTAAACTTGGCTAATCTAAACCTTGAACAGTCTGCTTCCACAAGTAAATTGTAAGCAGACCAACATCTTAAGTCCTCTGTTGGCAGAATAATCTTAAATGTTCTTTAGCTGATTCTTTATCATTATCTTTTATTGTGTTAAGTTAAAAGGTTTGTAAGTTTTAAGTTATGTATACTATACTTTGCATGTAATGGTTTAGATATGGTAAAGATATGAAAAGCAGCAGAAACATCAGTCTAACTGAGAAAATGAATCTTAATCCAGGGATTTAGTGGGCATTGCGCTTGTTTTTCCACACTACAGTTGACGATATTGAGCGAAATCCTGTCAAGTTCAACGTAATCACTTTTTACAGATCTTGGATACGAGGGAGTCGATAGGAAAAGAAGGACGAGTTAGGAGGTAAAAACGTCTCTTGAAGAGTTTACAAGTGGTGACGCCATTGTGCTGTGCAGTTTAATTACCTCTCTACCAGCAGGTCTGGTTCCCATTATGCCTGCTAACAGCCAGCTCTCCTCTGTGCTGCTCTCCTCCCCGCTGCCTTGTCCTTAGTCTCTTTTGCCAAAGAAAAAACTCATCTCAACAAGTATTTCACTAGCATTTATACTTACAGTCCTGCTTTCACTGCAATAAGTGAAAATGTTTGCCAGCATAGTTATACAGTCGCACACATTTCAGTTAAATGTAGTAGATGTAGAACCTTCTAATGCTACATGTAGTATACTTATGTAAAATGTCAGTCACAATGGGATACCAGCATCATGCTGTGCTACAAACAGCACATTAATCAGAACCGTGACGCTGGCTTATCATGGTTGTTTTCCATATGACAAACTTGGCCCTGGAAAAGGTGTTGCATATTTGAAGCTTAACGTTTGACAGTCCACTGGCACTCACACAAAAGATGGACAGTGTGTGGCTCCAACATACAAGCATGTGAACCGAAGAGTATATTCATGCCCATTTTTTCTTTTTTTTCTTTTCCCCTCTCACGGCTTGGAAGACAGGATGTGGACGCAGTGTTATGCCACTAAGTTAAAGACGAAAAGCAATGAGGAGTGAAATCAAATCGAGGGGATTAAACACAAGCCTTTTACTGAGGAGAGGATGTGGTCACAACATCCTCCTCTCTGAAACAAAATGGTATTATTCCACAGAATATCTGAATGACGTATGTATTGATGTTTGCAACACACACTCGGGGAGAGGAGGCTTTTGTTTTCAGAGTTTGGTCATTTTGGGATAATAAAGATTTGTCTTACTTTTCAATGCATGGATCTACATTGTCTCGGTAGGAGTTGGCATGATGTGTTGTGTTGAGAATGTGCTCGCCATTAAATGTCTGTTATTCGTGCAATTTGGTCCAGACTGAAATATCTTAAGAACAATTGGATGGGCCACCATGAAACTACAGAAATTCATGGGTCCCAAATGATGATGATGATATTGACGTTTCCTCTAGAGGTACCATGAGTTTGACATTTTTGTTTTTTGGTAAAATGTCTTGACAACCATTGGCTAGATTGCTATGAAATTTGGTGCAGATATTCATGATCCCCAGAGCATGAATCCTAGTGACTTTGCTGATCTCCTGAGAAGTGAGATAGCACCACCAACAGGTCAAATCTTCACATATCCAGTGTTATATCTCATATCTACTTAATGGATTGCCATCAAATTTGGTACAGACATTCTTGCATGTAATGTACATGTCTTTACATGTAATGTTGTCATCATCAGGTCACAATTTTCATTTGTCCAATACTTTGTTTTGTGGTCAAATACATGCAAACCTAATGACATTACCATCATCCACAGCTGTACTTTGGTTAGTGCTAATTAGCAAATGTTAGCTATTGTTTCATGGCAAAAAAAAGTTTCTAAACTTTATTTTCTCATGGTGCTGCAGACGGCCACTTAAGGCAATCAGTTATAAACTGTGACCACTCACTTTCACATGACACTTTCTAATCATTTGCTTACAGGCACATTACAGTTGGTGGCTGCCCAATCACGTACTCAAATGCAAAATAATGTCATTGGTGACAACTCCTTGTTTGTCAGTTTGCATGCTTGAATGCAAATCTGATTCAAATCACATATATTTAGCATCTTGTTTCTATAGCTGAAAACATGTGACTACAGAGGTGAGGATGCACATCTGAAGCCAGTGCTCAATTTGATGAGACCGGTCATGATGCATTTAAAACCTAACTCTGTTTCTCATTACGTGCACTCAGCTGGGGAGAATCTCATGAAGTAAACAGTAAAAGTGTGTAATTACAAAACTTTCCCACAGGTTAATACACAGGTTAATGAACTGGAAGAAAGCCACAAGTTAATGTACTGCAATAAATTGGAAAATAATTCCTCCTCTACAGCCAAAAACTGTCTTTACATAGCAGGAAGGGATGTTTGGCAATTAATCTTGCCATGTCATCTCCTGCTGCCCCTTTAAGAGGTAACACCCCCACTGTCTCATTACCTGCAGGGCTTTATGGTGAAGAGGATGTGGTCTGCTTAGCCAGGATTTACTAATGTTTTCCTCCCAACACAGTGTGCAGACTCCATCTGTGTGCACAAACACACAAGTTCATGTACCTTTACATGTGTACACACACACACACACACGCACACACACACTTACTCCAAAACGACCGGTCAATCACGGCGTACACTGACGTCGTGGAGAGTTGCACGTGGAGCAGGTGTCAGGATGAAAAAACAATTTAAAAAAGAGATGAGGACAAAAGAGAGACTGGGAGAAGAGTGAAGTAGATGTGCCACCATTTTCTGACCTTTTTTATAGTCTTATCACAAGTAATTTCACACATGATAGTACATTACTATTCAACTGTGAATCTGTGTTTATCTGTGTGATTGCATGTGCAGGCAGACATCCATTGTTGTACAGCAGTGTGTGGGCAGGTGCAGGGATTCAACTCATACCCACATGCTGGGCTGCTTCCATAACTTGCACTGTGAGCAGTTGAATTTACACTGTGATTTGGGCTGTCACTGGACATTTCCTGGCTCTCTCTCAGCTGAACTGAAAGTGGGAGACACATGGAGATAAAAAAAAAAGAGTAATGACACTGAAGTAGGAGCGTAGGATGTGAAAAATGGGACCGAGAAATGAGAAGTGCAGTGTGGGAAAGATGGGGGGGAAAAGACACATATATGATTAGTGCTTAGCCTTTAGCTCTCTTTGTAGCTTGTCTAGGCCGTCTCCTTATCTGGGTTGGTGCTGCATTCCAGACAAATGCAGCACTATGTCTCCTCGCTCTGTCTCTGAGATGCTGCTGATGTAGCCATTATCTCTGTGACTTGATTATAGGGATGTCCAGCCACACTCTGTCCAGTTAATTGCAGGCTAGCTAGCCTCAGCCAGGTCACTGTGACCGTGCTGTCTTGTCAGAATGGTGTATATGTGAAGAAAGTAAGTTTGCCACAGATGTCCAACTAAATGTTTGTCTCAAGTAAGAAAACGCAAGTCACAGATATTGCAGTTTTCATATGACCGCAGCGAATTGCTGTTTAACTCCCTAAATGTGAATTATTGGCAGCAATTTGCATGAGTCATCGGGGGTGTTGCCAAATTTTGAAAAGGGTCAGATATGCCTAATGCATAATTTTGAAATGGCAGAAGTGGAAAATATGGCCTCCATGCATGATTACGATTATATCCAAGAGCTCATCACTCATTCCCAGGAGGTGATATGTAGCCGTGGGCAGAAGGACCAGCTTGACCTTGCAGTCGTCTGAATAATTGCCAGAGTGAGAAATGTTTGGTTTGGTGCTTGGGATGGAGGAAGAAGCGAGACAAAGAGAGAAACAAAGTCAGACAGGGGGAGTCAAACACACCTGCTGTCGTATAAAATTGTTGATTAATGTCGAGAGAAACTGGGAGAATGAAAGAACGGGAGACGGAGAGATAATGGACTGGGATGGGCTCTAATGTGTCTACAGGTAGGGCTGATACCGTCTCTCTGGCAGGCGTTATCCTCACCACAGTAGACACTAAATCAATCACACTGACTCAGAAATGCCTGAGGCGGTTGGCCTTTAACGTTACACTGCGTGTACAATACGGATTATGTACAGTTTGAGAAACCAGGGTGCATGCTCCACTGTGTCTAGTGAAAGTTTGAGCTTCACACAAACTGCAAGCCCTTCACCTGTTTGCAAAAGTAAGTCACTGACAAGGTTTTAAAAAAAAATGGACTCAAACTAACAACTTTGGTTAAAAAATAAAGCAACCTAATTTAAGTTAGGTGTTGTGGAATCTAAGCTAATTGTCTGCTGGTACAAGCTCCATACTTCATGGACACACATGACAGTGGTGTTGTTCTACTCATTAAATAGTTGACAAGTAAATGACTAGGCCTATTTCCCAAAATGTCAAACTGTTACTTGAATGAGTTGTCTTCATTGAAAAGGGTTTTTATTGTCAGAAAATGCAGCAAGGAAATCAAACAGTATTTTGACCTTATATTGCATGCACACATAGTCTGTATTAATTAAAATATGTTACTGGTCTAGAAGTAAACAAGCGGACTGAAACAGAAAAGGTCTCTTTTTTATTTTTTTTGATCAAAGTACACTGCCGGAGAGATAATTTTCTGAAGTCTTGTCAGAAGAGAACTAAAGCCTCAAATGGCTGAAATGATCCTATAATCATTTTTTCACTTGGAAAACCTAAAGTCGGAAACCGAATCACATCAAGGATTGCTGATGGGCGACTATCAAATGAGGTTGAGTTCAGATTTTGTTTTTTCTTCTTTCAGATAACAAGCTCATTAATGGTCCACACATCGGCTTAGCGTCCCCGGTCACTCATCAGTAGGAAGTGAATGATGGTGTTGCTTGCAGTGTCACCATGGAGTTAGGCCTTGTGTCCACCAGGCGCCTCTTTTTTTAGCTTGGAGTGTTAAACGGATGCTTGTGGGAAGTGTAAGTGTGGATTCTTGTTGTCGCAAAGTGACTACCGGAAATCTGCTTGAGGAGCATGTTTCCTGTTACATATCATACACGATAACTCCATTTTGTAAGTGCTCTGTGACAAGTGTTGGGACTGTCAAGAACAACCACGAGTGCTTACTTGTCTTTGAGAAAAGGGGAAACACTATATATAGAGATTCCTGTAGTAGTCTCACAGGGGTGCATTGCACCACATGATTCTGGCTCCAAAGTCGTTCTCAATCCAACACATAAGTGAATAAGGACACCGTTGGGTGACCAACATTGAGGTGGGTTTTTTTTCTTCAAGAGTCATGACTTGCAGGAAAGAGTTGTGAAAATGCTTTCACATTGTCCCAGACCCCCTGCTGGTTTTCTGAGTAAGCGTGGAAAGGCTCATTGCAGAACACTTAGGAGGGCAGTATTTCTTCCTTCGTTGGCTGTGAACGCTGAACTTCTTCCCAGAAACTTTTAGTGTGTGTGCAAAATTAATAAAAACAAAAAAGAAGGCGAGAATAACAGGCAGGGAGGAGGATAAAGATGAGATAATTTAGAGCAAGTGAGGAGTAGAAAAAAACTGGAAAAGCTAAGAAAGAAGACAGTGAAGCTTTTATTGTTTTGATTTAAGAGATGGTTATCCGTCCAATGGGAGGAGGATGTGGTTTTTATAAGACAGAGCAGTAAAAGTGAGCTGGATACCTGAGAGCCTTTAAATCAAAGATGTTTGTCACAGAGCAAAACGGAGGATGAGGATGACACTGCTGAGGGTACTAACCTGCAGGATCACGATGGCCGAGCGGAGCATCAGAGTTAACAGACTCTTGCATGTTGCTAAGTTATAATGTGATTCTATCACGCGTGAGTCGGCAAACTGATGTCTTATTACACTGTGGATCGTTTGGCTTACAAGAACTCATCAAATTCATCAACGAAGGCCATGATGCACAGGAAACCTTTTTGTGGGGGAAGAAATGAGCCGTTAAAATGAGCGCCAAACCATAAACACTGCAGGCTCATATGAAATGATAGAGGTACAGCAGAAACAACATCTGATTCATGTAACATGGCAGTAAGCGCATAGCAGGGTGAGACATACAATGTCAGCTGCGCCTTTCCTCCGTTCCTATGTGTTGTTTTATAGCTTCACCATTCATCTTCCCATTCACACAACTATGCACAACCGGTTTTCTCTGTTATGTTGGAAGATCTCATAAATCTGACCACTGAGAGAGAGTGTGTGTGTGTGCACTTATGTGTGTGTTCATCTCTGGTTTAAGTTACAAAACAGGCGTGATGACTAAATTTGTTTCCTCGGATGTTTTGGCATCCTGTTTTCTCCAGTTACATTATCCCTATCAGTCGGTTGCCTGGTAACACCTTTGCTAAGAAAACAGTATTATACTCAAATTTGTCCATTCAAACACAGTTTTGTTTTAATGACGCCGAGACCCATTAATTGTTTTAAGATGCTCTTGTGCTTTCTGGCCATCTTGAGAGACTTAACAACGAATACCCTGCAAGCTTTAAGGAGCACTGAGGGATTTGAGGAATGAGAAAGGAGGAGTTTGGTTGAAAATTAGAGAGCAGCCAAATGAAGTGCTGCAGAACAGATTCATTGGGGGCATGAAATAGAGATACAAAAGAATCTTGTAAAGTGGCTGCATGGAATGACTGCTTTAAACCTTGGTTGGCAAATATTTTTACAGAGTTGATCATTTAAAGCAGCTATATCACATAACTACTTGTGTACTGATGGGGTTGCTCACAGTGATGCACCCACAGAGAATTATCACTGTTTTCACTCCATTTGGTGTGGTTATAGTCTCCATCTGTAAGTCACTTGTTTCCTCTCACCTCTTTGGATCCCTCGCTCACTCTCTGGTTTTGATGTCAACACCTATATCGCGTGTTTCCTTTTGAGATTTGCATATTTTAACACTCGCGTTGCAAGCAATGTAGGCTTTTGTAGAGATCACACTGGTGTCGTTGAAGTTAAGAGACCGTGCTGATCTCTCCCCCCCCCCCCATCAGCGTGATCGTCTGGTATGGCAGGAATGTCACACATCACACACGCAGCAGCCACCACGGCGACCACACTCTTGACTTTACGGTCAGTTGACAAGTGGATTATCGGGCCTTGAGGTACAGGAACACCAGGCACTTACCCACCCACCTCCACCCCCAGTCCAGCCAATCCCCCCCTCTAGACACTACAGATGATAACTATCTCACTCTCAGCTTGCTTGTTAGCTCACTGTTACACCCCAGACACACAACACCCCAGGAGCAGGTCAGCAGACAGGGGTCACAGGTCAGTCTGTGTTCCTAATGAGAGACTGACGGAGTCACAACACCAGACTGAGCTGATCTGTACTCGAATATGATGATCGAATAAAAATGTCTCGAGCAGAAAATATCTAACCATCGGATACATTTTTGAACATTGATCATATTTATTTCCTGGCAGCCTCGCCCATAATATTTGACTGAAACGTGGACACAAAGGGTATTTCAGATGTTCTGTCTATGATGGGATTGTCTCTTGGTGAAAAAGGCCACCCAACTGGAAGACTGATGTAACCAGATGTAAGTTCAGTCAGTGCTGTAGACATGGAGCTGACTATCATCCAGCCATGTAGATCTGTTGACCTTGGTTTAATCCAGAGTAAATGACATAATGCTTATTTAAGAGTTAAGCTCCCATCTGATGAGGTGCGTATAGCCTCCTGCATTAGGTTAATGTGATTTCAAGAACCACTTTTAATAATATTGGAGTGGACAGAAGGGTCATGTCTGCTTCAGAGAACTACAGAGGGAGGAAAGTAAAGACACAAGAAGGTATAAAAGACAGATGTATACTGTATGTAGAGTTAAATTAAAAGGGTAAGAGAGGAGGAGCTCATAAGGGAAGGAGAGAAAACAAATGACAAAAGGGAAAAAGAAATAAGTGATGAGAAATGATTTCCGATGGGCAGTCACAAACTACAGAGGAATGAGAAACTGCGGCTGAAGCCACAATGATTTAGATGAGACTGATGAAAATGGTTTACTCATTCAATACTGTCTTTATGGCTTTGATATTGGATTGCATATTTCCTAGATGCCCATCTCTTTTTCCACTGCAGACAAATCACTTCATGTTTTTCACATCAGTCGCATTCTTTTTAAGCCATGGGAACATCATCTGCAATGCAGCATTTCCATTAATGCTGTATCCATTCAAAGGAACGGGACTGTAGTTACATAGACGAGGATGATACACACAGTTGCATCATACTCTCTTTAGCAGAGTACTCCATTCATGAAGGTATAATATATTATAACTGCACAAGATGCCAAAATGGTTTTTTTTTCATCAGGTGCATTCACATTATGTATGCTCTTTTCCTCTAGCGCCACCATGAGGCTCACATGTGAAATATTTTGACAATTATTGCATGAAATTTGATCCTTTAACGTTTCATCTAGTACCATCATCAGGTCAAAATTTAAATTTGTCCAATACTTTATGACCAAATTCCTGCAAAACTAAGGACATTCCTATCACCATCACCTTTGTTACTAGTGCTTAGGCTAAACTAATATGGTGAACCAGGTAAATATTACCTGTTAAACATTAGCATGTTAGCATTGTCACTGCAAGCACTGCTGAGCCTCACAGAGCTGCTATGGAAGCCTGATTTACTTTCATGTATTTTTGTGCTCCAATAGAGACATTCATTTCAGAAATGTACCTTTTTATGAGCAGGTTGGTGCAAAAGCATTATGTTGAAATGGCAAGTGAAAAAGCACGTTGTTCCTCAAACGTTGCATGTGCGAGCACATGTATGTATGCATGTATTTGTAATTCATATACCAGCTGAAAGAGACAAAATGCCTCAATAGGAATACTTTTAGGCATGTGTGTTATTTTTTAATGGCAGGGTGGGGAAGACCTTTTGATCCTTAGAAATTGTGAAGTACGAGAGCAAACACACTACACATCCACACCAAGTAAAAGAGGTGCAATTATTTCCTAAGAAGGTTGTGTCAGAAAGCCGAGAAGGTAAAACATTTTAATTTACGTAGCCATTAACGACGTAGACGATAATGAGTCATCTATTAAATACACAGTCCTGCTGCTATAAAGTTATTGTGTCTGCCATTGAAATAATATCCTCACTTCACGGCAGATTTATGACAGTGGAAAGAAATGGTTTTCTGGTTCACCCGGAGAAAAGGGGGAGTGGGAAACTGCATTGTCGTTTATCTGCAGATCATATACTCTCACACAAATATATACACACTTGGGCCTCTTTTCAGGGAGATCCCTCCAGTCTGTCTGTCATAGTGGTATGAGTTTAGATTGATGAAAGAGGAAGAGAAAGTCGCATTAGACGGCTTGTCCATTATGTCACTACGGGAGTCGCAAAAGAAGAGGAAAAGAAAGGGAGAGACCAGGCATCGGGAAGATGGTGAAAGGCACGGAGAGGGGGCCGACAGAAATAGCCTTGGGACATTCCTCAAACATCTATCAAGGCAGCAACATATGATTCACGGCATCGCCAGGAGTCTCTCTCACTTTAAGCAAAACCCCCAGCAGCTGCCCAGGAAAGGCAGACCAGCTCAAACCAGTCTCCCTCTGATGCGTGGAAGAGTTCTACAGGCAGGCTCACAGAGAGGAACGAGTCAAAGAAGACACACTGACAAGCTGACAGAGAGAGAGAGAGAGAGAGAGAGAGAGGGGAGGTCAGACACACAGAGCTTCATGCAGGGGTTTACAGTTCAAATGACAACTGTTGAGACGACAGACAGATGGCGAGGGTGCAAAGGCGACAAACTTCACTCCTTATGATTCTCATAATCTCAAACATGCTAAATAATTCTATATTATACTTTAGAATTTAATGGGATTTTAGCACCTTTTAATAGCAAAAGATTTGACAGAAAAAAGAGATGATCTGGGAGAAAATTGGTGCAGTGTTTGTTGTGAGTTCTTTTTTTTTTTTGTTGCTACTACTAGGTGCACCAGAGAAGGGGTAATTCAATTCAATTCAATTTTATTTATATAGCGCTATATCATAACAGAGTTATCTTATAGCACTTGTTAATATAGAGCAAGTCTAAGCCAACTCTATATGTACAGACCCAACAATTCCACCATGCGCAAGCGCTAGGCGACAGTGGCAAGGAAACACTGCCTTTTAACAGGCAGAAACCTCAGGCAGAACCAGGCTCTTGGTGGGCGGTAATCTGCCTCGACCGGTTGGGTAGAGAGAGAAAAAATAAGATATGGGGGGGTAAGGTAAGAGCAGGATGAAAGAGAACATACAGTAACACAGTACAATTCCACATACAGAAAATGCAAAGCAATGGCAGCTACAATGTTATTGACAACAGCAGCTACACTAATAACAGCAGCTACACTAATAACGACAATAGCAGCAGCAGGCGGTCCGCATCCACTCGACGTGACCCGTGTTCATCCAGACTGCGCAG
>JAVQJF010053486.1:0-50392 GCA_036023855.1 Gadopsis marmoratus | reverse complement strand
TGAATCTAGAGCAGTAAAGTTGCCGAAAACCAGGTTAACACCATTAATTATGAGCAACTACCTGCAATACAAAGAGAGCTAGCCAAGACTGCAAATGAAGAGTAGCTACATCAACGTTATATTTCTTATTAAATTAGGTAGCTAACATAACCATCTACTTACTAGCATTAGCAGTACGTTCATTTTTAAATTAACGTAATGTTACTGAAAACGATAGAGCAGCTAGCTAGCCAACTAGACTGTAATTAAACCAACCCACCTTGCCATGGTTTTGTCGTTTGCATATCCATGCACCATATACACGCCGTTCTTCACATGGAGGTCGATAAGCCGAGGGAAAGCACTGAATGGGATTTCGTTACGTACAGAATAGTATGCGATGTTCAAGATCTTAATCATTGTACCTCACTGTCCACTCTCCATTTGACGTATTTGTCTCTCCGTGGGTGTTGGTTTTTTTTCCTCATAGTCCCCCTTTTGTGTTTCTGGTTCTTCCGTAAGGATTGCGCTATCAGTTTGAGTCAAGCTCAGTGAAGCCACACCTCAGTAACCCCGACATAACTGGCTAGCTAGCCGACGACGAGTGCCGAGTCCTATATACTGGCTGCTCCTGAAGAAAGATGTACAGAATGATAGAATGTTTAACTAAAAGGCACTAATGAGTCGGGATGTTTGTGGAATTGCAACATTGCATTGGCAATGGGTGGTATTTGGTGGGCACAGACTAACGTTTCGTGGCCACGGGCCATGCTTAATGTCGAACCCTGACATTGTTGTAGTGACTTGGCAGACTGTTGGACCCTGGACAATTATAGCTTTTCATCTTGTACTTAGTTAATTAGTAAGGTACCAAGGAGCAACTTCAGTGTTCCACGTGACAACAACAACATCATCATCATTCCTCTTCTGCTTCACCTTGTTAACACTTGTGCACAACAGAGCGCTCTGTTGGACAAGGTCATAGAACAGGTCATAGACGATGTCTGACAAGCCGAAAGAAAGCAACCCAAAAAAAAAAAAAAAAAAGGAGGTAGAATGATGTCTCATTATATTGCATTAAAGCTGCTTAATATTTTCATATCAACAATGTTAGTAACTGTGCACGTCTTCTCTGCTCCATGGAGCATTTTAGCATCTTTCAGCTCATTGTTTTTACTCACGCAGCTTATCTGTTTTGGTTCAGTCTTGTGCTTTGCAGCGGGTAGTTTTAGAGCAAAAGCTGTCATAAACCCATGGTACACTACCTGCCCAGCACCAAATAGCAGGCAGACCATGTTAGTGTAGCGGCTAAAGGGCCAGATATTTTCCTCAGGAGTTAGTGGAGAGCTAAAGCAAAAAAGGATGTAAATTTACAGGAACATGATACCAAATAAATGCTATTATGTATTCCTGGAAGTGTAAATAGGCAACTGTCCACACCAAATGTTCACTGTACCAATTTTATAAGATAATAACATGCCAATGTTGTGTTTATAGCTTATTTTGCTAATCAATTAATGCAGGTTTTTATATAGCAGTGCAGTTGATAGAAGTTATTTTTATTTAAATTGTGTTTGTCAATTGTGTTAAATGTCAAATGTTAGTAGTTTTTTCTTTTAATTACACCCTTTCCTGTCTGTGTTTTATTATTGACACGTGTAAACAAACTGTGTTGTAGACCCTTAAGGGTGTACATAACAAAAGATTTAGAAGAAATGTTATTCGAGTCACATACTGCATAAACGCAGAGCTCTCCTCTTCTCTGGAAGATATGTGAGCTTTGATAAACGTTAACCACCGTATGGGGCTTGAAATGGCTGATGTGAAACTGCTCATTACCCATTTCTCCCCTCTGGACAAAAACATGCAGAATAGACAGATGGCATATCTAGTGTTATGTGAATACAGATCATTGTAAAGACAAAGACATACACATGAACATATTGTGCAGGGAATCCACTGGAGCGGCAGGGGAAGCTAAAATAAAATAAAGAGACTTATTTTATGAGAAACATAAGTGCTGCTGGTACACCTTTGTACGAGTATGATACATTTCTCTCATGTCGGGACACTTCTCATACCTCTAAAACACGTTGCAACTAAATATTTCAAGCCGCTATTCTGTGATAAAAAGCTTTTGTGCAAATCAAAATAAATACATTAGATATATTCTCCGCTATTGCTTGCACAGCAGCTCCGAACATTTTAATTTATTTTTAAACATGGCTGCGCTGCATTTTCCGTATTTAGCTCCAATATCACACTAATGTGTTCACACTGCATGATGACCTCAGCTGAGGGTTCCTACAAGCTCGCTGAATATTTTATGCTGAAGATATGACTGAACAAAAAAAGATTCAATGTCTAATGTGCCAGCATTCATTTTTGGATATTTGTTAAAAATCTATTCAAAATAGATGACTTGTGGTTTTGTGTCAACAGCTACACACATAAAGGGACTTTTAATTTAGTTTAATATATTACAAAAAGCAATCAGACACAAAGTGCCAAGCTTCAGTTCATCACTACGAGCGACGCCTCTCACATTGTCATGGTTATAAAAATATTGATTATAGTCACTTTAAGTACTATTTAATTTGAAGCTACTGCACACGTGTGGGGTTACTCCATATGATTTACTTTATAAGAGTTAAACAAATGTTTCAACATCAAAATAATAGGTGGCTCTATCAAAAACTGTAAAAATTAATCTTTTACTTTATTTGTAATTTCTACATTTCTGTTATTAGTTCTAATCCTGATAAGTAGAAGCGTTTTTCGTGTGACACATGTCTTAAGTTTGTTTTCAAGCTCAACAAGCATGCACCACAACGTTTCCGGACCGTAGTGTTAAATTGAATGTATAGAAACTCGATTATCTATTTGAGAAAAAAAGAAGTTGGTTGTGGTTTACCTGAAGGTGTGGGACATCTGGCCTGGTCAGCTTTGCTGGGGCTTTTCCCAGAAGAGGATGGAGTGGCGGAGGGCCTCTCAAACAGTTTGTCCTCCATGTTGGCCCTCTTCACATAAACACACGACTTCCCCAACAGCACGATACTGTTCAACACTTTAAGTGAAACCAGCCTATAGAGGTAGAAGACGGCCGTTTAGAGTTGTGCATTTCTGACTGGAAGAAGAGTTTGGTAAAAAGTGAAACTAAATCTCTGTCCATTTCTTCAAAAACATGACAAAGCTTCCCCAGCTTGATGGTGCTACACACCTGTAATTAATTTGTGAAATCAATAATCACAGAATAATGACACTGACGATGTTAGCATATCTGATTATGTATGTATGTGTGTGTGTGTGTGGCTGATTGGTGCAGCACCAAGATGAACTGTAGATTTTGGTGAAAATATATATAAAAAAAATACAACTAAAATTAGTAATAACTGAACAGCCTATTCCAATCTATCTTGGTGTTATTCAGTGCTGTCTTAAAGCTTGGCCACAGCTGTAATGAATCTCTTCTAACATCTGGTTTCGATCGCCACTGTTCATCCAGACACTGACACCAGGATGTTGATGTGCACCATCCTTCTGTGTTTCTGGGCTTTGCCATAAGCCCCAGCTTCTGACACTGATGAGACAGAGACAGACACATTTGGGTCTGTGGGCCACTGCTTGCTGTGACAAAGCATTTTGGACAGAGAATCTTTACCAAAGCATGGCAGTCTGTTGGAGCCAGAGCTATTTTTAACTCAGGGGGTGGGGAAGGCCAGAGATGGCACTAGAAATGACAACATTTTTTTTCGCCACCCTGAGGGAAACTCTTCAATGGTATGAACCCAATGGGATCTGGCAAATGAGAATGAGCAAGACAATCAGCGGCTCAGCACAGGGAGAATGTGAGGGCAGTGTTAATGCTTATGTAACGGTGCGCGTCTCTGAATCTGAGCGTGTTTATGACAGTGCCTGCATGTGTTATGTGCATTCAAGAGACTCTGCAAGCTGCACATCTGTATGGAACACATGAGAGTCTGTGCATTTTTGGTGAGAGTCTCTGTGCATATTTGACATGCTGTCATTTAATAAAATATGTAAACATTTAAACATTCACTCATATGTGACTAAATTTCAATGTTTTAAAGGTGTACATTAAGACTGTAGAGTGAAGGAATAACAACATATCTTATCACCAGATTAATGTGCATGAACAATTTAGACAACCAAATCCGTTCAGCCTTTAAATCTCCTCTTCAGCGGCATTTTTAGTCATATTAAAATATATGCACCATACGTAAAATGAAAATGCCATGTTCAGTAAACAAGTATAGCAATATAAGGTTAAAAAGCTCCCTAAATGTTGGATGATGGTCAGAGCAATCTACAATAAAATCATGTAATAACATTAGTAATATTTAATACAACAGTATGACTTTAATAGACTTACCCGAGATAAAAGAGGAAGACGCACGTGTATGAAAGAGCTCCCTGCACCTTCACCGAACTCATTACCACTCGGATAAGCTGTTAAAACATTAAAAAGCAGAATAAATGGACGTTCTGATTTATTTAAACAATGGTAAGAACCAGCAGGCAGCTATTCTCAGCTTGTAGGAACTTCTGGCTAATGTTATAATGTAATGTTTATGTGCCAATGACTAACTCTCAGAGTTCAGCCTCTCTTACCAGAACAGCTAAAGGCAGAGGGATGAAGCCCATCCTCCGGGCCACTGAGTCACTGTAGTCTGTACAAGCCTACACAGAGACGGACAAGCACAGATTACAGCCCTCAACAAAACTGAATTGATTCTCTGAGTAGGCTCAGTGACGTTTTATCTAAGTTTAATGACGGTGATGTGAAAAAAAGAGATGGTTGCATACATTCTTCTGTCGACTGCTGACGAGATCGAAGGCCAAACTGGCTCTGTATTCACTGTACACCTGGGAAAGAGACAGGAAAAATGATGGAATATGGGATCAAACATACACTATTATACACATACTGCGTGTGGCAAGTTGGTTGGTGAACAAGACTATTTTAGATATAATGAATATCAGGTTTGGTCCTTGCCTCTGCAGTGATGTCGTTGAATTTGGTGATGAAAGCATGTTTAACGATGTCAACAGCAACTTCAGAGGTGACGACCATAAAGACATCAGGTAACAACACCCACAGGTGGTCTGAGGGAAAGCAAACAGCACAAGAAACTTAACGTTATATGCAAATAATTTTTAACCTAATTTAGGTTAGCGCAGACCAAAGGGATCCATGATGAGACAAGCTGAAACGTGCAATGTGGCCGGTCTACAACGTTCTGAAGCCTGCCAGTTTACGCCAATGCGACTAGACGAGACGGTGTATTGTTTCCATAGCAACGACTCTCTGTACTTCTATTCTAACTGCCGGCTTGTCTTGTAGCTGGATATAATTTGTAGTGTCTTAAAATATGAATGAAGATAGTGAGTTACTTGCTACAGTTTTACAGTATTTCTAGTATTGATGAAACAGCAAAACCATAAGAAAATGAGAGGGTCGAGATGACCAGCTCACTTCGCTGCGAGCTGATTGGCGGCCAATGGCGACTGGACAAGCTGAGTTGCAGGAAATGCCATCAGCCAGCTTGAGTCAAGCTGAGACGGGCCAGATCACCCCACTGCAACATATCCAAGAAACGTTCTAAAATGAGTTCGTCTCATCGCAAATCTTTGGTCTGAATTGGCCTTTAGAGTGCACGTGCTCAGCAATCCTTCCCTGAACATTCTGCAGACAATATTCCCGGGTTAGTTTTGTTGGCCACTGTCACAACTAGAGCAACACCTGGAGTTAGAATATCTTGAAACTTCAGTTTTAGTTATTGTGATGTTGTGTTCACTGCCCACAGGTCAGATTTTCAGATCCCGGATTCAATGTGTTACAATTGTTTTTACATTTAAGTTACAATCTTAAAAGACACAAGGGTCATAATGTATTTAAAGCTGTATTAATAGATGTTTGGCCTCTTAGGGGCAGTGGAACAAGCAGAAAAAAAAAAACAATGCTGACATATCAGTATATAAAGCATCTTTACACATCCAACACACAAAGCAACATTAGCATTCATTTGGAGTTGTGTTTCTATCCACCAGAATCCAAACTTCTGTCTCCTTTTAGCTGTTTTTCTCCCCACTGGCTACTGAAGGAAATATCATCAAAAAGTGTTTGGCAGGTAATTAGCTGAGAGACGGTGCTTTGGTTCTAAACAAAGAAGCGCAGGCACCACTAATGCAGCATGGAAGATAAGTAAATTACTGGGGACTTGTGATTTGTATAGCTCTTTAGCAACAGAAGGCTGTATCTCTGCTAGTGTTAGCAAATCAGTGTGATTTCAGCTGTGTGTCTGGCTTTGAGACTGGCAGGAGGAGCGGACTGTTTTCAGAGGGCTGTCGTACAGAAACGCCCAGCTCTCATCCCTCACATTCACTGAGGTTTGTAGGAGAGAAACATCCCCAAGGTGTTGCCAAAACAGTAGGAAAGGAGCAGGTCAGGAGAAGCACTGACCAGTTGTGGGAGTTTAAAAAAAAAAAAAAGCTTTGAAATATATGAACACACCTGGGGCCGCACATTGTGTTTGCATTTGCTACAATATATAGAAATCTATTAATCTGCAGTTTGAGGAACAGATGATTACCCAGGTTCCATGCAAACTGCTCCATGTTCCTGAGACAAACGATGAGAAGGAGAACGTAGCTGGTGAACCGCTCCTTGATATCTGCAGGATGAAATCAACACATTTGGCATGACGATCCACTCTGGAACAACTTGGTTAAGAAGCACCAACAGTCACAGTGGCTTTTAGTCTTATAGTATTGTATGCTATAAGCATCCATCTGCTATAATTTAAAAGACAGAGCTGTAACTGTTCCATTTCCAATCTTCCAAGATGTGAGTGAACAGTGGGAGGGAAACGGCAGCTGATTAAGGCTTATTGTCTTCGGCTGTCATTAGAATACAATAAGACTGACAGATAAATACGCTGCCTCTGGGAATCAAAAGGGAAATGATTTAATATACATCTGTATTCAGACTATCAAAGCCACATGGACAGCTTCATAAAAGGGTCACATGTAATTTTACTCCTTGTTTTGAATGTTTTTTATGCTTAATCTTTCAACAAAAATGCCCCTTTTGTACAATCAGAAGTAGCAGTCTAGCAGTAAAGGGCTCGTGGGGAAAATGATGATCACAGATATTGGAGGCCGTGAGACGCTCAGTCTCTATGAATATCTAATTTTGTAAGTGTAAATTCTATGCAGACGGACACATAAGAAGCTAATTAAAGCATATTAAATGTTGTATTAAATGTGTGATTTCTGATATGACATTGAATATCTTACCACTGTTGGACATTTGGAATAAGTTGTTCTTTCCAAATTTCTTGAACACACTTCCTTTGATTTCCACAAACTGTTTGAGAGAAGAACAAAGAGAGAAGTGCAGTGAGCAGCATTCATGATCCAGACAATGCAACACCAACAATTATGTTGCAGCTGCAACAGAAACGTTTCATCACCAGCGTGCCAAGTTCCATTTCTCTGGGATACATCTGCATACAAATGATGCATGTGTGCATATATTTTGTTGTTGTTCAAGAGTGTAGCTGCTTAAACAATCACATCAGGGAGATTGCTTTGTACTATAATAACTTGGGTTGCATACACATTTCTATGCATATATATATATATGTGTGTGTGTGTGAGTGCGCACACTGACATTGTTGGACATCATGATGGTAAGCAGGGACTTGTTGTGTGAGTTGAAGGCGACATTGAGGGTAGAAGCTTGGACCATGATGAGGATGGCATGGAGGACTGACAAACAGCCACTCAGGAAAACAACCGGTTTAAAAAGCATTTTAGTGCCAAATAACCTTCATTAAAACGTACTTAAAAGCAACACGTGTCAACAGTTAGATAGACCACAGTTAGACAGAAGCGCCTTCATTTTTCCACATTTGTAATAAAAGTGAAATAAAGTCAAGTGAGCAAACAAGCCGGCAGATATTTTGGCAGGAGGGACAATCGCGGTCTAATGTTGGCGATAATGCTCCGGCCGGTTGCAATTCGCCATTTAAAAAGAGGAAGAAGCCATCAAATGTTGCATTCATTATTTCCGGTAAGTGCACCACGGCAGTCTTCGATTTGAGTCAACATTACCCTGTCAGAATTCACGCACTACACAAGTAAGTACATAGTGTACACTGTGTACTACATGGAAGTGTACTAATTGTCCGAATTGGGGTTCTTTGGACACATCTTTGAGTGAGACCTTCCTGCTCATTCTCTGACGGTCACTCTGTAACATGAAATGATCAGCATGTACAGTGAAAGGGGTCAGGGTTTGAATTTGAATCTACTAAGAGATCAATGTAATTATCAATACAGAAAGAATAATCAAACATTGAATGCATGACAAGTAAGCTCAAGAAAACTATATATACAAATACACTATACTGCACTCGTCCGTCTGTCCTGTTGGAAGAAAATCGAAACAGATTTAATTATGGTGTCTGTCGGCCAAGTCGTGCAGCACTTAAAGGCTTCACTCATCTTTTTCAGTAGTTGCACAGAAATAGTAATGGGCATTTCGTGATACTGTGACTGTACATATCAGAAACAGAGGAAAGAGATTTAAATCAGACTTAAGGATACAGACATAAAAGACAGCCATGATGAAGTGAGGAATGACTCCTATACTGTCTCTTTTCCGTTCTTTGGGTTCTGTGGCCGTCCAGTAGAGCGCATCCAGGATGTCTTGACCAAAGGAGGAGAAGAGGCGGTCAGCCACCTTACAGAGGAATGACAGATAAGATCATCAATATCACTAAGCTTCAACCAGATGTTTGTTTGGTTCATTTGCTCTTATCTACATGAGGGCATCTTGTCAGTGTTTTTTCATCTTTTGGTTTCCAGCTTCCAATTAAATTAGGGCATCTTATTTTGTTGTCTTTTGAGATATCATACCCTTTCATTTGCATTTTATCCATTTATCTGTTGGATCATTAACATATCGTTATGTTTATTGTAGTTTTGTATTAGTCCATTTAGGTTATAAATGCTTAATGACAAAACAAGTGTACAGATATATTAGCCAGATTTATTTTGAATTCACGTGAAGGTTTGAATGCTGCATGTTTGAGAAAACACGCAGTTATTTCACGACCAGAGCATTTAAAATGTGAGCTACCTCCAACATGTTGTAGATGAGGTAGAGTTTGATGACAGACTGTCCTCTGATCAGGTGGTACATCATGGAGTAATCGACGTAATGCATCATGGAGAAGCACAGCATCAGGATCAGGCCCTTTAGCATGTCACATACCTGCGCTGGCTGCATCAGCCGAGACCCGCTGACCACACACACAACACACAGAAAGATCAACTTACAGAATCTGTATTGATAATAGAAACCCAATCACACATTTAGAAAACCTTTTAGAACATTCTTGCGTGTTTCAACACACACTTGCATGCTGGGATGGTGCAGTATATCTTTATTTATTTATTATTTATGCAGTAAATGATATAGCATATATGCTTAACATGCACATACAATAAATGTCATATTGCCTGAGTGAACAATTAACAGTTTGTAACCAGATATAACGTACGTGTATGCTGACAAACACATTTTCGCCATGTAAAAGTATGACTTCACAGCATTAACACAGCTTTTCATCACACTTGGCATCATTGATACTGAGATCTACTGGTATACAGCAGACCCCTGACTAATGCTAGTTATGAAGGCTCTGAAAGGTCTCTGCTGTTCAGACCATTTGAGGACACATTAGGACAACAGATACAGGGGAACATAATTCATTTCTGTTCAAAATGAGATATGTATATAGATACAAAAATCACAGCATGAAATATTAGAGTTAGTATCTCCTTTATACTAAAAGTTATCAAATTCATAAGATTTATCTCCTTTTAATATGTTTCTGCTTTTGTTCTGTGCTTCAGCTCTTGCAAGATTAGATCTTTGTTGTCCTTATCTACCAAAACAGACCACAGCACACCAGCAAAAACGTATGTGTTTGAGCATCTGTCTTTACGGAAATGTTTTAAATTTGTTACCAATGTGGGTGCAGCATTTTGGACAAAAATGTTTAAAAATGGTGCTTGGGTGAGCACAATAAATGGAAGAAAACCCACATGCTAAGCTGTCACATACTGCAAGAACAGCAAAACATGTCCTTTTAATGCAAAATAACATGTTTCATACATGTGCAGTTTTCATAATTAACAGCAACGGTTGGCAGTGGCAGCTTGGGGGCATGTTAAGAGGAGGGCTGACAAATCCATAGGGCCAGTTATTTTGTATTTACTATGACAGGAAGGGATAACTCGGGAGAGCCAGAGAGAGAGCTCAACTTTAAGACATCCTGCATATTTTACATGTCAGCTGTGTGACTGGTCTATATGTCTGCAAGCACCACTAACTACTGCAAGAAAAATGTGTTCCATCTACTCAGCACACAGGCTTCTTATTGACCATAAATGTCAACTTCAATATTCACTAGCATTACGGTTTTCAGAGCCAAATTGACTCACATACTACTTTACAATGCTCCACTAAATAATTGCAAACCACACAGCCTAATACTAGACCAACTCACTGGTGCACAAGAGGCAGAACTACAATGAACTACTCAAACAGCCATCATTACCTTAATTAACTTTAGCAGCAGTTGATTATTCTTGTATCACAGCAACAGAGCACCCCTTACAATTTTTTTAAAACATGGGAGGGAAAAAAAATTCAGATGGAAGGTTTAGAGACCTGAACTATTTTAGGAGCCAACTCCAAGCTGAGACAGGGGGAAAAGGGGGGCCTGGGTTCAGGAAGATGTGTAAATTAGCTTGAGGTCTGTTTTCCTGATGCTGTGGCTCCATCCGGTGGTCATTTAATTCATGTAAAAGAGGCACAAGTCAAAAATAACAAAAGCTTGAGGGCTCCTACAGATAATCCATTTCTGAGGTTTTCTGCTCCGTACTTGATGTACAGTAACTTACAACAGATACATAAATAAATGTTTAGTGTACTGGGACAAAGTGCACTGTAGCAGATGATACATGAGTGAGGTAAGAGCTAGAAAGAGTGCAACACAGAAAAAACTACTGATGAACTAAAGCTCAGAGAAATTGTGTTTTAAAAAAAAGGCCAGACATAAAAAGGTACTAGGGCACCAATGTTGCTCCTGTAACTTATGATGCGATGTCTTCACATTTCTTATTTTGTTCGACCAACAGTCCAAAACCCAAAGATATTTCATTTACAATAATACATAACAGAAAAGCAGCAAAAGCACAGATTTGAGGATATGCCTTACCTTGCCTATGGAGGCAAAAGGCTGCTGCAGCTGACTGGCAGTGCAGCCTGTAAGCAGTCTTTCACTACATCTATTCTGCAAGCATTACTGCCACAACACATATTACGTACGTTTTGAGTGCAGTCAGCTATGTGCTGCATTTTAAGTAGCCATCACTATGTGCCGTTCATACTGCATTAGCCTGACAGTAGGCATTAAGACACCAGAAAATAAAGAGAAAGCTTCATTTCTGATATAAAACCTTGTTAAAGAAGCAAACCCATGACCACAAAGGAGCCGTTTCTGTGGAGCAGCGGGGGGTTTCTGTGCAGGGAAGGCGAAAAAGCTTTTCAACTTCCTCGACAACAACAACAAAAACAAAAACAACAACTGCCGTTAAACAAGACAAATGAGCCTCAAACTGTTCCAGAGGAGTTATACAGCAGGCAGCCCTCCAGTTTAAGCATGTGCAGCTGTATCACTGACAACCAACATGGTGATGAGAATGAGCATGCACTCTCAGCAAACCTTTCCGGGATGAGGTCGAAAAAACAAAAACACCCAGATTTATGAGGAACCAATATGGCTGCCCCGGCTCGGGAGAACATGACGTGAGGTGCCGATCCCTATATTAACAGACACGATGGGGATGAAGAGACACTGGTGAATGGATGCGAAAGGCCAGTTCAGCACAGAGAACATTTATGAAGCCTTGAGAGGCTTCAGGGAGCGTACCTGCTTCTTCTGCAGTAGGGGCATGTGTGCGCCCTGCAGTGGGTGGGGGGGGGAGGCAAGTGGAGAATCAGACAGAGGGTGAGCCGGGCATGAGGACAGGCAGTGTCCATCAGGGGGTTCAGGTACATACTGTGCCTTGTGGCTGCAAGTTTACTGCACAGATTTTTAATTTCATTTCATTCTTTGTATTAGCTTTGTTTAATGTGTGGTCAAAGTGAAACAGCTGTTGATGAAAACATATCTATATAACACAGTGTATCACAACCATAGACTGTATATAAAGATGGATGACGTGACAGCTCCAAAAACATCTCAATCGCCCCCTGGTGGCTGTCTGCAGTATAGGTCATAAACCCCGCCCCTTCCATGTTGGCGGATGGGACATGGGCCAAAAAAGAAAAATGAAATAAGATGGTTTCTGTCATTTTAAGTAGTTCTTATCATGCAAATGTATGTTGAAATGGTAATTTCTCTGATAAGTTTAGATTTAACTTAATTAGTTATTTGATGTTATTGACATCATCTTATGCATTTATTTTTTATTGTAAAGCACTTTGAACTGCATTTCCTGTATGAATGGTGCTATATAAATAAAGTTTATTATTATCATTATTATTATTCTTCATCATCGTCATGACTGCTCACGATTGGTGCTGGTGGGTGTATGAGCAGGACCTCAATAGAGTGCTCTCCACCGAGGATCAGTATTGCGTAGACTCTGGTTCCAACTGACGTCCCCAGCGCAAGATGTCAGCGCCCGTATCCGGACTTAATTTTTGTACAGTGGGAGGAACTGGAGACGCGTCGTCCATCTTTACATACAGTCTATGGTCACTACATGTGAATTGACATCGACAAACCTTTACCAAAATGTCTTGAAGGCCTACTCATGGAAGAAGGAAAACAGCTGCTATTTTAGAAACTATAGCTGTAACAGGATATGTTGCCTATATGGAAATACATGATGAAAAGTAATGACCTGTTGACACATTGCTGCATTAGATCAGCAGTGTCGTGCTTTTCTATAATATTACCATATTTTACCACTGCACAATCTTAAAATGTTCTTAAAAGTAAGAAGTAGTAACTAATAGTTACACATGACCATGTCCTAAGAGAGAAACAAAACCAACATTTCTCACAAGGCTTTTCATGCACGGTCTTCTGTTTAAAATCAAGAAACCAAAAAGGAAGACGGTAAATGTTGCATTCATTTAAGAGAAATCATGCTCATACACCAAAACAGAATAAACTGACCCCAACTTTTAGAGTCATATGTATCCATGTATTTGTGTGTATCCCTCTTTAATATATCCATCTTCCTTCATGTATATATGATTTAGCTCCACTCATATGTAGAGCAGGACTGCACAACTAGTCATCGAAGTCTCTATGATGCTGACACTTTGCATTCAGTTATATACCCTTGTGTCATATGAAACATATTCTATTCACAGGTAAACTGTATGACCAATCATGCCACGCTCTGAAGGTGCAGTCAAACCAGAATTGACAAGGCAACAAATACCTGCATCTACCTTCTACTCTTGTGCTAGCACTCAATGACAACCATGCAATTTTATTTCTATTCAGCTTTTTGTGTAAAATTAAGAATGCAATTATACAAACAAAAGGTAGCAGGAAATGGCAACAATTAATACTCCCACCCCCCCTCAATGAAACTGGTCATTCTTGCCGCATTACAGGTCAGAGCTGAGCTGCACTGAACTCTGTACGAGGTAAAAATGTGAGAAAAGTCTGGTGCAAATGCAAATTTCCTATCCTCTACTTCCCAAACACAGATGTAGCTGCAACTGGGAGCATCTTTACAAACACAGAGAACCCGCAGGTGAAGTGTGTATGCTGGTACACTTTTGTGTCTTCATGTTTATAGGTAGGAGAGAGTGCGTTAAGGCTCTGACCTGAAGCCGCAGCATGGCAGGGTGAGGAGGCGGATGACAGCCAGCAGCACCCTGAGGGGCAGCAGGGTGAAGACATACAGGAAGGCGTCCACACACAGGAAGAAGCCGAAGGTCATCAGCTGGAAAAGTCACACAGCACAACATTAAATGACCAGTGGGAAAGATTCTGTCTAGCCTGCAGACACAATTATTCATCATCTTGAAAGATAAGTAAGTATTTCTCTGTGTGAAACAAGTACAACTAAATAAAATAATAAAAAAAGAAAAAAGGTAAGAGAAACAGTTTCTTCACATCCAAAAATTATTTCTAGCGATTTTTTTAATGACAAATAAAAAAACAAAAAAACACTGAGGCCTAAATCCAATTATGCAGCAGACACATACCTTTACAGTTTCCCACATACCGACAGACATAGCCATGTCATTTTAAAAAGGAACGTGACAGTGAATTTAAGCCAGCTGACATGTTCTGACTCCTACAACTTGCAGGCACTGAGGTACGTTTTGGCAGGAGCTGGTGGGAGGGTTTGTCTCCCATTGGTGGATTCTGTGTGACTTTTCTGGTGAAGTTGGTTAGTCTGCTTAACATAGTGAAATCATTGAGGTCTTTTTTTAAAATGTTTACACACATTCCTCTCTTGCCCCCAAGGAACGACCAAGCCAGTAAGAGCTACATTAGTCTGAACTCGCGTATTCAGATGTATTTCTGTAGAGAGGGTCTACTAAACTCCAAGAACAATATATAAAAGACCTTTACACCATATGTAAACATAAGAGGATGCCCTCCTGAATGGACTAATTGTGAAATTTTAATGCATAAAATTGTAATTTAATAACTTGAGTTTTTTTTTAGACAGGTAACATGTTTTCTAGGACAAAGATGTATTGGTTATTTACAGGTATCACTGTAAAGTATGTGACATATTCCTAGAAAGAGGCAGCACACAGGTCAGATGAATCCACATTTTATGTCTCCACACTGTCACCTGGTGGCTCATGAGAGTAACAACAAAAATATACTGGTGTCAGTGAGGCACATGGCAAAGTGAAATGTTGTTTTCATTTATATTATATTGCTTTACATGCAACAATTATTAGTACAAAATGTGTTTGAGTGTTCACTTATTTATTTTATTAATTACTTTATCAACAACAAGCTCAAAGATGCTGTAAATGGTTGAAACAAGCTGTTTCTGTCACTCCAAATCACAGGAGTACAAATGCAAACTTGGCCAAAACTACCCAAATATACCATTGACCAATACCATAACGCCATCCCTGCTATCAAAGGGGTATGATAAAGGGGTACCCCATGTGACAGGGCTGTGGGTGTACATCAGACTAAAACAGGTTGATTGACTTAATCTATATGAAGTGAAAAATAATGACAACATTCTAAAGTGAAGTTCAATTTCTAATGGTATTAAGTGGAGAAAGCAAACTTCTTTGGTGTTTCATATTTCAGAAATGACCAAAACAAGTAGCTTGGAGTTGACAAAATCACCAATAAATCAGTTCAGCATTAACATCAGGGGACTATCAGGTTTAGGACTGGCTCAGGTTCAAACAGTTATGGGGTGATTGTGACTTTGCCTTCTGTGGTATTCTGGGAATGACAGCTCGAGGTAAATGAAGAGAAAGACTTGCATTATACAGTACCTTCTCCAGCTCCTTGGGAATACGCATGCATGTGTAAACCCTCTCTCTGCGCTCGGTGTACTTTGCCTCATTGTGCTCCAGGAAGTAGCCTCTGGTGAGCTCTGCGGCGATGAAGCGCGTCAGCGACGGATCTGGAACAACATCAGAGCGCCAGTTACCACAAGGCCGCTGCCTGCAACAATTACAACGGCAGCTATCAGCACAATGAGAGCGCCGACCTGTGTCACGCTGCCAAGAGAAAGAGAAAGAATCTTCTCGGGAGTGGTGAGAACTGGGGGTTTAACAGTATTCTTAACTCGCTCCGATGAAACACTCAGGGGTTTAATGAGGTTGAAGCAAAGAATATCAAAGGATCAGGTGAAATTAGAAGCCACAGGCATGACTGGATTACAAAGAGAGCAGTCACAAAAACTAGAGCCCAAGAATCTCGTATTATATTTTAATTAAATTGTGAATATTCCTGCTTGTGCAAGCTTTTACCTAAGATACACAGTGTCTTTGGAATTTGTACTTTTGTAATATCAAATATTTATTCAGAAGAGTTTACCTAACCTCAGATGTTCCCTTTATTTGTTCTTGGCTGGATAAATCCACAATTTGAGTCAAATGAGGATGCGTATGAGGAGCCCATATAGATTGTGCTTACAGGCGTTAAACCAAAGGCTGTGACAAAAAAATGAGGAATTTCAGGTTTATTTCCACTGCAAAACTTTTATCCACTTTCTTTTGATAGCTGTAAAAAAAGAAAGAAGTTCCTGTTATGATATATCCCAGCATATGTCTTGTATAGTCCAACCCACAGTTCAAAAGCAAAATATATTAAGTTAACCTTCATAAAAGGACAACGAAATACTTAAAATCATCGAAGGAGAAGCTGGAAACCAGCACGTTGGCATGAAGAATAGTCTATTAACTGATGAATTGTGTGTTTCCGCTCACGTTTCTGTTTTCCAGACACAAATCAAACTTGGTGGCTCTCTATGAATCTAAAGAAAGGTCTCATTTTGTCTTTTCAGTTACCCAAACTTGCGACTCTGTCTAAGTACTACTGAGCTGCGACTTTTAACGGCGCAACACCCTGAAGGAACACGGTTTATGGACACGGTGTGGTTTAGATTCTGTACCTGCTGCTCACTGAAGCAACGTGCAGCCGCGCAAGCTAACTTTAGACGTTAGCACAGTAGCCACACGGCGTCGGGGAAGACCCAGAAGCAGGTTCAGAGAATGAGTCTGTCGTGTCGGTCACAGAGTTGTTTTTACAGGCAGGTTTAGTGAAGCAGCATCCCGGCGAGACGGGTCATTATTAGCTAGCTAGCTAGCTCATCAAGCTAGCACTGGCTGTCAACGCTAAGCAACAGGCGTCGACGGCGCTCGACCCGGCGTTCACAATACTGCAACTTATTCAGATTCATAATTGCCGCTATTGTTAAACATGTTATATCCATTGGGTCACTCCACACACGGTCGGCAAACTAAAGTAACACATGCACAGCGTGCACCGTTTACTTAGCAGCAACGCCAGTAGTAGTGTGGGCTTGACGCTCACCTGCTGGCTGCTCCCGTTGCTCCCTCCTGACAGCACTTATATCGTAAAATCCCAACGTTTCCGGCAGTTCTGGGGTTATAGCTACTTTACCCGACTTGTGTAAATCCTCCCACGGTCGCTTCTGTCGTTTCTTTAGTTCTAGTTCTGTTTCTTTCTCCTCGGACAGCTCGGTTGCCGACAAGTCCGCCATCTTTACTTTGGCCGCCCGTGCGACGTCACCACGTCGTGCGTAAAGACGAGCAAGCGTCATCACGGTGAACTTTACCCGCCAGATTCAGAACGTTATTTACTCATTTTTTTCTTTGGGCAAAATTTTATATTTCGAAAGCCAAATTGTACAGGTGAATAGCCATGGTATTCACACACACAAAAAAACATATACTGTGTATCAACATGCATGTTATATGTATGTATGTATGTATGTAAGATTATTCTTATGTCCCTGGTATCATTACTTTTGTTTCATACAAACAAAGAAACGAATGCTGTAATTTCTATCATTATTTTAAAACATGCATGAATAACAATAATGATTCTATAAAAAATTGAAAAATGAAATAATAATTGTTGTTTTTTTGGGGTGTGGGGATCATAATTGAATGTTGTTGCAGTAGCCAGTGTGCTCCACGTGGTGCCGCCAAAGATCCATCAAAACGTCCTGGATTTAAAGTTTACCCAACAACAGCACTGGGGCCTGTACCAACTTAGTTATCTGGAGAACTTTGCATAGTAATACATTTGTTCGTGTTTCAGGATTTACTTTGAAAAGTTATTCAGGTAATCAGCTGCAAGAAATGCCTTACATGTCAAAATTTGAAACAAGAGCTAACGCAGGGATAAACACAGGGAAGATGGATTAAATCCAGCCTACACAGAATTACCTGCAGTGGTGGAGGAAGTATTCAGATCCTTTACTTAGTAAAAGTACCAATAACACACTGTAAAAATACTCTGGTACAAGTGACACTTAAGGACTTATTTTGTGATGAAGAGAGGCCATTTGTTTAAACATTTTCTTATTAATGATTTCCTGCATTTCCCAGAATACCTTTTAATAACCTCCAAGGAGCAGGGGAGAAAGAGCATGAACCAGGGGTTTATATGTTTAATATAGAGTGAATAGAAGAGCATATAAACTAAAGCAAGTAGTCAGTTAGTGTTTGAATACTGGAGCATGTTGATGATGATTGCCTCATATTTAAAACGCAACCAGTCTCGTGGCTGCATTGCATTCTGCAACTTCTGCGATAGATTTATTTTGTTTTTGCTCTTGTATTTTGAGAGATTGATGCAAAAAACATGAGGTTTTGATTGTATTACTGAATTATTTTCACATCACAGATGCAGGGAGTATTTGGACGTCAATTCCAAGAATCTTCTTTCACAGATTAAAAAAGAAATTGCAGAAAACAACTATTTCAGTCCAGAAGTGTAAGTTTGATTTTTGAAGATGTAGGTGGCAATGCAAGTGTTCTCCCTGTCAGAAAAAGATCAGTCAAATGCACAATTTTAGCAAAACAGCCAATCAAATAGTTCAATCAATTATATTGCACTTTCTCCCTCAACAGATACGGCTTTGTCCATATGTTGAAATTTCCATTTCCACAGAATAAATATCGAAACAAACAGATGCTACATTCACAAGTGATGCATGTAAACCAAAAGCAAATTCAACTCATTTGTAAGCACGGTTTATTGGCACACATAATGGCAAAGCATACATACCAGACATCAGATATGACACTGAACATCTCTGCTATATAATGTACAAATGGTGTCTAATAATACTAGGCTCAAACATATTTAGAAATGTGTTAGCTTCCTTACAAATGCACAAATAAATACCAGAGTTCCAATTGTATGAAGACATCTGTCATTGTCTTCTTGCCCATTTTCAAACAAAAGTCCAACAAAAGAGATCAGGGATATAATATCAATTCAATTAAAGATTAAAGAACAATTGTGAAACACAAATACAGGGGTCTCAAACCATTTCTGTGAGGTGGATGGGATTTTATCTGCGCGTTGCTTTTAAAATGTTAAATCGTGTTCTTCCTGTGTCACAGAATATACAAGAAATATGATTATGTGACTGTGTGGCTGTTTGTTAAACTTTGTGGCTTTGGTTCTGCACTAGCTAAAGTGTACGGGAAACAATAGAGAGTTAGAGGCAAACCAGCGTCCATCCAAAACACCCTACAGAAATCTGAACCTCCTGTACAAAACAAAACAGCTGCCATATCCAAACTGGTTTCAGTGGCTGATTTACAGTGGACAAAATAGATTCCACCTCTATTTACAGAGCTACAAACCTTGTAACAGTGTTCCCAAACTGATGAACCCAAAAGCAAAATCAGACTGATGTGTTTTAAAAAGCACATATATCAAACAAAATTAAAAAATCCTATAAAATCATGCAGGAAAAGCCTTTAGTATCAGTTTGGGAGTAGGTCGTTAAAGGGAAAGATGTCCAATTTTTTCAAGGAGGGAAGGAGGAAAAAAAAAAAATCAACATTAATGCATCAATGCGCGTCGGCAAAGTTCACATACTGATCGGCAAAATTACAACGTGATTGCAAAGGATTCTGAGAGAAGCAAAATACCAATAGACTACGAACACAATCAAACTGGTTTGCATGAAATCACAATCTGTGACGACCGCAGTAATGTGGAAAAACAATCCTAGGACACGATTTTCCCTCGTTTGAAAGTCCATAGCGGTAGAGAACTTTTATTTCCTCTTAATTGGAAATGGAAATAAACAGCAACAGCAGAAACAAACCAACAGCCAACTGAATTTACAATAAAAATGCAATTGCCTCAAACAATGTTCTTATTTGTCTCCAATGTGGTTAGATGCTTCCATTGGCTCTGTTGGCTGTTAAAAAAACACCTTGCCTTCTCACTGTTTGCCATTTTTTGAGACAATTTGTTTGTTGTTTTTATTCTTCCACCCCCACCCCACTGCCTACTGTCAGCATGATGACTTGCGACCTGCAGGTCAACCAATCGCAGCTGCAGAACTCCACTAGACGAGAGGCTTGTGTCTGAGGGTCCAAGAAGGAGAATTTGATCTGCAATTTTCCACTGCATTCTTGAAAGAAAATGCAGACGCCTTGCTATTTTTTTTACATTATACTTGCATACGACCTGTATGCATTTGTTGTCTTTGACGCGTGGATATTGCTGTGCAGTGCTGCCAGTTCTCAGTGTTCTCCAAGATGTTACAGTGATTCAGAGAAGAAGAAAATATCCAGAACGGACATATTTTGGCTGCCAGTGGTGAGTTTGCAGACAGGGGGTTCTGATTCAGTACAATGTTATGAGGCATGGAAGCACTGCCCTCAGGGGAAGTGTTCGAAGGGGAGAGGTTAAAAAGTCCAGTCCACATGGAGTCAAGGATCTGTTGTTTTCGTCTTCTTTTGTTTTACTGTGAGGGCTGGGGCGCTGTGCTCTCGGGCTTGTTGTCCTGGGCGGTGGGGGGTTTGCTGCTCCAGGGGCCGTTGTTGCCTAGAGCCGGGGAGCTGTTGAAGTCGTCCTCGTCGTCCAGGCCGTTGGTGGCATCGTACTGCGTGTTCTCCAGACGAGTGATCAGACGCTCATCCTCGTCTCCGAACTCGCCGCCCATCAGGGTCGGCTCGCCCACCACCATCACGTCCTGGAGAGAGGCAGACACAGGGAGGGCAAATTTACAAACTGAAAAGAAGATTACAAAATGTTCCTGTTTGTGGGTGCACACTTTTTAAAAAGGTCACGTCATGGTCAAGTTGTGTCCTTTGTTGTTACAGTTGTGTTAAAAGCACACTTTTTATTCACTTATTGCTGAGGTTATTTTCAGGGATAGAGCCAAGCAACCTCGTTTTTTGCTAGACCACCATCAATGTTTTGTTTCTCCGATGGGGTTTTGAATGGGTTCCTCACACACTAATATACGTATGTCCTTCCTAGAAATAAAAGTAACATTTAACCACACTATACGCTAACATTTAGCCCTAAAAATCCTCTCAATCATCTTTTAAAATGCATTTAGTTTTGTCTTGTTGCTAACCAGGCTACATGAAGGAAATGGAGACACTAACCACTAAACAAATTCTCTTTTTAGTCACATTCTCAAAACAGAACACATATCCACCCCTTTCTCTTCTTGTTGAATTTCCTGCCTTTCTTGTCAAAACCCACTTTAAGTTTATCTCACCAGTTCTATGTTTTTTAAAAGTCAGGTTTCAAAACTGGCAATAAAATGTAATCAATTTCTTACACAGGCACCCGTGACGTGTTTTCAGTTTTGTGCAGGACCATCCGTATTTAGCCTCGGGGTGATTCAAAATTAACATGCTTAAAGTGAGAGAGAAACCACCAGAGAAGACATTAACGCGTATCGGTTTCATCTAATTCTGAGACCAAAGCACCATCTGAATATCAAGTGAACGCCCATCCACCCCCAAAAAAGACCTTATAACGTTTGCACAAAAAAAATTAAAATCAACCACGTTTTAGAACGGACGGTTAAAAACACTCCAAGGTCATAAAGAAAAACATTTACAAGACTTCATTCAGGAGCCGATGCCTTTACAGTGGCTGATCTATTTGTGCGTGCGTCTACCGTGGTTTCTGTTTCCCAACTGAGCGAGGAGACCCAAACCCCAAACTATGGGAGGTGTGTATTTTCCTGCTTCAACACGGACCCCCTGCTAACGCTGGGATAACAGCAGGAATTTGTGTGCGTGTTTCAGTGTGTTTGTGTGAGTGTTTAGGACAGACGTTGGTGTATATCGTGAACACATCCATACGGTCGACCCCTCTCAAAGCACTCGAGGCAAATGAAACCTTCCCGTACAGAAAGAGGATTCCCCCAGTGCTCGGGAACCCGCCCCAATCAATACTCATCATGTAAGACATATTTCACGGCGATGGCCCTCTCACAGCGGATTGGGGAAGGGGAAGCGGAGAGATTTATCCATTATCCACCACTCTCCGTGACTCTCCTGATGGGAAGAAATGATTCTTGGGGATGCACCAGTATGTGCGTGTTGTAGTCCATGGTTCAGTTTCTGCACTTCATGAACAAAGTGAATCTGATTCTGTTGACAAACATTCACTGGAGTGTAATTTGTGAATTCAAACATGGATCAATACGCTCCGAATCATCCCTGTATTTCCTTGTGTGTGCTGAGTCTGTGAGTCTCATCTCCCTTTGACTGGCTAAGCATCCCCCTGCTGGCGAGCCCCCAGCGTCACCCCACCATAACCTGGGAGGAAGCTGTACAGTTAAATGGAGCGCACGCTTCACTGGCCATGTGTGTCAACGCTGCCCGGCTCGGGAGAACTTGCTTTTCTCAGCCATCTCCAACGTAACACACACACACACACACACACACACACGCGCACACACAGACAGACAAACATGAACATGCCCTGGCACACAAACCCATATTAGCTTACTGTACAATGGCACTTTAACACACACGCACACGCAAACAAATGCAAACTCAGATCGACACTTACGTATTGTACACACACACAAACACTCATGGCGTCGGGAGCACACACACACACTAACCCAGGATTGTACAGAAAACATCCCACATAGATAAACAAACATACACAGAACAAACACATGATCACATCCAGCAAGTATTGATGTAAACATACAGACAAAACTAGACCCCCCCCCCCATCAAAAAAACAAACAAAACAAACCTCAAAACACACAAACTCAGACGAAGAGCCCGAATGGGGAGGGGCAGTTTATTTACCCAAGCCATCCCCAAAACCCCCCTAGCGACCACTTCTACACCCCACTATGCCTTAATCAGGCTAATTAATTTAGGTGAGCTTTTCAACTAAATGACAATATCCACACTGATTTGTCAATTTGCATAGCTAATTAAGTCATTAGCTAAAAACGTGCTGATTGCCAACAAGCCTTGCATTCACCATCTGTTCCTGTGAGGAGCCCTGTCAACCTACCTCTGCCCAATTTTGGGCCAAAAAACCCCCAAAGAAATTCCTCAGACGATAACAGCTGGTGGCTAGTCTGAGACTGCAGCGTGTTAATTGTGAGCTAATTAATACTGTCTCCTCGTCTACTCATCTCGTTAAGAGTTAGCTTTCGTGCTAGCTAAGTGGCGAAGCTTTGAATGGGGCGACGCAGCGATGAACACCTCCCTGTTCCCCTTCATTCACTGAGCAGTGTCAAATTAGCATATTTCTACAGAGATTTGCGGCGAGTAGCTTGGAGAACATATTTGCTCCTCGGGCCTCCAAGACAACAAGTGGGAATTGAAAGAAGACGTGGCGGGAATGTGATGAGGACAAAGGGACCGGGGGAACAAAATTGTCACATTAAACAGCAAAAAAAATAAATAAAAAATGCAGTTTGAAATATTTTCTGATTAGAAAATTTGATTTCTTAAAGTTTTAATAACGTTTAGTCAGCTCACGCTCTCAGTATATAGTTTAAACATTGTTTTCTATGCTTGTTAGTTTGGTATTTTGTTTATGACTTCATGCTAATGTGAGAAAATCTGAATTTGTTTTTTGTGAAAAGACCAAAGCCTACAATGTCTCTCTCTATGGCTTCTGACTTCCCTAACCTGACTGGACAACAATGGAGCTCTATGGCACAGAGGCGTCGGATACACACACACACACACACACACACAATACTTGTTATTAGGATCAATTAATTGTTGATTTTGGTCTTTTAATGGGGTTTGTTGACAATGACAAAAATACAGACTACCACCAGCATAATAAAACTTTGTCACCACCTGAACAAACATCACTAAAAGTTAAAGTTCTCAGGCAAGTATGCAGCATAAACAAGTCTTTGTCTGTGCCTAGAAATTGTGCTTTGAATCATCACATGTGTAAAAGTTGAGCCAGAGTTCTTTGTGCCAGTGCCACATGAGCACAGGCGTGTTGTTTAAGAGGTGTACGACTCCATCTTAGTTCACGGCTTCCAAATGTAATCCACAATTCATCTTCATTCTATGGACTACAAATTTAAGCGAATGGACAGTTAATTACAGGTTTAGTCCATAATATGTCTCCTGCTTGCCACTGGCACTGACTCACGGCATGGAAATGACAAATAACTGCTTGGTAAAAGAAACAACATGTTTAACATTAAATTCGGGCCACTAGAGGTCAGTGTTGCTCATTCTATGAGCTACCCCCCCCCCCAACACCTACACACACACACACACACACACACACACACACCCACCTTCTTTCGACCGCACCTCCTCTCCTCCAGCCGCTGGTAACCCCCCCTTCCCCTTATGAGGGTCCACTCCTTATTGTCATTGGGCTCACGTAGGCTTGTGCTCAGCCACAAACGAACAACTTCTCAGACAAAGACAGCAGGTGCGCAACATATGTAACCAGCATGTTACCAGCCACGCTGCCAGTCTTTAAGAGGCGTGTGAATGCACGACAGTGTTACGGGTGCTGTGTGTGTGTGTGTGTGTGGGTGGGACGGTGGTGGGGGTGGTGGTGGTGGTGGTGGCGGCAATGGAGGAGCAGAGTGTGTGCACATGACAGAGGAAGGGGCTGGGGGTGGAGGGTGTATACAGATATCGGTGATAATGAGAGCTGGCACAGAGCCAAACTGCCTTCTAGTGAGAAAACAATTGCACACGCTGTGTGTGTGTGTGTGTGTGTGTGTGTGTGTGTGTGTGTGTGTGTGTGTGTGTGTGTGTGCGTGTGAGATGAACATTGTATTATGTGTGAGACAGAGAGAAGGAGGAGAAAGAAGAGAAAGAGAGAGAGAGAGAGAGAGAGAGCGTGGACAGCGAAACCTCGAAAGATGATGAGACAGCTAACCATGGGACAGAAGAGAGGACAGTACAGGATGTCTGTGTGTCGGTGAGAGAAAGCATTCCTTATTTAGAAATACTGTAAGAATGCCAGGAAAATTAAGTTTTCCAGCGTAAAGTGCCAAGAAGATGAACAACCCCAACCTGGTTGGGAATTGGAGAAACAAGTTCATCCCGTATTAAAATGACGATTCACCCAAATTGGACATACAACGTCCCTATGTTCAACCCTGTCTCCTGGAAAGCACGTTTATATAATTCACATGTAAATTTGCAACTTTAAATATCTTTTTTTTTACAAAGAAACAGGCGGAATTCAATCAACACAATGTGGGAACACCTGATTGACATAATTGCCAAGTTGCAAAGCATGTTCACTGTCAACCGTGAAAGCATGAAAAAAACATTTTAATGTTAGGTTAAGGCGCTCAAAGCAGTTGGTTAAAGTTAGGGAAAGACTGTGGTCTTGGTTAAATACTGCTGTATGTGTTAACATTTAACCAAAACCATGATATTTCACTGACATAAAAGTGCTTTTGTTGCGTCGACCCAACACTTTGTACACTTCCTACACTACAGCTGCGGGGGGAACATAATCAAACGTAACAGGAAACCAAATACGTGGCATATAAACTTAATTTCTGGGGGATAGCGGTGCTATACTGCACACGCCGTGAGTGTAGAAAAGCATCAGCACCCTCAAATGTTCCCATTAAGCAGAATTAGTCCTGCCTGCAAGATGAACACACACATTAATGCCAACCTGCAAAGCTTTTAATGCAAACATCCTCCACTTTTGTTTGGTATCAGCTCGCCGTTAGCCGCACTGGAATGACCTGCATTCCAAAACCCCACCGGAGTGCTGTGCCACTGTGGCTACAGAACAATAAATTGGATGCAGTAGTGTAAAATAGAATACAGTATGTGTGTAATGAGCAAGTGTATGGGGAAGGTAGACACGCTAGAGCCAGACAACACACTCAAAACAGCATCAAATCCTCGAGGGGAGTGCCAGCCATGTGGTGCAACACTCAGATGTTCAAGAGACTATTTAACCCTTTAACTGTGTCAAGTGGCCTGTTATAGAGACATGTGGCAAAATCAGATATTCATACACAGTAGGCATATCAGCCATAGGGTTAAATATGTTTCTCTTTATTCAGGTTACGCCTTCTGAATGACAGTATTATATCAATGTAGATCTATTGTTTTTATTGCCGGTTGCTTCTTTTGTTTCTTGGATGTTTGCTAGTCACATAGTCCACTGCTGGTGTAAGGAAGGCAGTTAAATTGTCCACACCTACGCCAGGGTGGAAAGCTAATAAGACAAACTAATTTTATTACCTTGGTTTCACTGTCCCTTGTCTAGAGCTGCAACGATTAATCGATTAGTTGATCAAAAGAACATTAACTGCCACTTATTTTTCAAGCCAAAATGTCAATCATTTGCTGGTTCCAGCTTCTTAAAATGTGAGGATTTGCTTCTTTTCTTTGTCATTTATGACAGTAAATGAAAAGCCTTTGGCTTTTGAGCTGTTGGTCAGACAAAAGAAGCAGTTTGAAGACGTCGTGGCTATGGGCTTTGGAAAATTGTGAAGAGCGTTTTTCACAATTTCTTGACATTTTATAGGCTAAAAATGTCAATGTGAAAATATCGGCAGATTAATTGATAATGAAAATAATCGTTAGTTGCAGACCTAGCCATGTCTATCCTTTAGAAACGTTTCCGTCACGAGATATAAATTCTGTGGGTTACAAATTTTCTGTCACAAAAATGATGAATTAAATATACAGATGTGCACAAACTTTTATGCAGTTACAACATGCACACTAACAAAATATTGGCATGTCAATATTATGTTCAAATATTGAGGTGTTGTTTTGCATTTGTCTCTATTTCTAGGTATTGTTTATAGCAATTACATTTCCAGCAACTATTCAAAATGAACTATCGTCAGTCATCTTACATTTACTGATGACAGTACAGTTTATTGTTCAAACATAAATATCCTTAAATAACCTGATATAGGTGTTATACAGTTATTTGATTTAGTCATACTCTCAGCCTTTAAAATCCCAATGGTGGAGCTCTAGTACTTACGACCTGATATCATATAATACAAAAGTTTATTACTGGAGCAGCTGACTTTACAGATCTTTCACTTCCCAACACAAATCCATTAGAAACCAACTGGCACAGGACATGGTTGTAGATGAGCTCTACTTTAGTTGTTGTATTGTAGCCTGAATTTATGCAGCACTCTTTCACAGCGGCTTTACATTCAGGCGGTTCTAGACATGCAGAGCTTGTGAGTACAAGCAAACTGTGCTGCCAATCCTCTGGGCAGCTGTGAGCTCAGTGCCTTGGTCAAGGGCATTTTCAACAATGGTGGCTGAGAGAGAGGGCCGAGAATCACTTTCCCCACCCACACTTTCCCAATTGGTCCGGAGAGTCAATCCTTTTTTATTCCTCCCTTTCTTTCAGACCTCTAGGCTATGGGGTCGGCTGGGTCTTTCTAAACATACATATTCTGAAGAACATGTAGTGTACTCGCAGGGAAGCTGTAGCAGTAGCTACAGAATGCCTGTGATGTGATACTACCTGTAGCAAAGGAACACTTTACTTCACCTTTACTTGATGTTTATAACGTAACTGTTCATGTACTGTTTTCTGCTTTGATGATTTTTAATGTCATGTGTGCCACTCTTTATGATATTTGATATGTTTTCTCTTTGTCTTTTGGGAGCGAGATGTTTTCATACAAATCCCTTGAGGTTTCTTTGTCTCGCTGCACAGGTTTGAATTTCCTTTCTACCCTCTCCTCCTGGTGTTTTTTTCCTCCTTTGTGCAAATAAATTAAACCTAATAGCTGCAATGCCATTAGGAATATCTCGTGTCTGTGAGTAACCCTGCAAAAAAGCATGTGGAGTCATAGAAAGAAATAAGAGAGGAAGCAAACCGAGTGGAGCTGATGCTTACAGGTACCTGACTGGAGAGGCTGAAGTTGGTGGCGGGGCTGCGTTTCTTGCCTGCGGTGGTGCCCACGCTGCTGTTGGCGCTGCTGGCTGAGTTCTTCCGTTTCCTCCTCTTCGTGGTTGTCTGTCGGGCTGGCTCCGCTTTGGCGCGACCAGCAAAGACAAACAGAGGCAATGCCAAGAACATAACGCATACAGACGATAACAAGGTGTAGGGATGTGCGTGCTGCATGGTGTGTGTGTTTGTTTTAGGACCTACAGTAGAGGCTCGGACAGACAACAACACGTGTAGAGGCACAAGAACATGCAGACAAAATTGTGCCGGTACGCATGCATGCAAAGAGTGCACACACACACACGAAAAAAAAAAAAACATTACAGAGACAAAGGCGACTAGTCTACAATGATCCATGTTTAGCTTTCTTCAGAGGTGAAACCACACCAGCGTTAACATTTCCCAAGACATGCACTAGTAAGAAAGAACCCGTTTCATTTGCATAAATGCTCAACAATGGATCCTGATGCTCAACGTAATGTAAATTTGTTAATGATCTTGATTTTCCTCAATAGCGTGAGCCAGATTAAAACTGCTCTGCTGAGGCAGAAAGCACATTCACGTTTGTTTTACTAAATATGCTGTTATACTGTGTCCAGTCTTGCATTGCTATAGATTTGATTTGCTGAGAAAAGGTGTGTTATTGTTCTAATCATTATAGTTCAGGCATCGCTTGAGAAGTCTGTTCTTACATGCATTAATCTGGCACGTGTAACCTGTGTTTGTTGTTTTATTAGTGCTGTTTTCGAACATGCAGCCAAGCATCCACTCCAGTGAGCACTAGACTTTCTCATGATTTCCTCTAAGGCTTCAGACAATTGACAGTATAAGAGAGAAGATACCTTTTTTGTGATTTGTGGGAAATATTTCCGTTTTGAAGTTCTGTGGGTGTCCAGCTGAAACCGGAGCCAAAATCAGTTTTATTCTATTCAGATGACTGAATAATCTCTTGAACAATTTAAGACAGAATGAGACAACAACAGAGAAAAGGAAGAGAAATAATTCAACATTCAGTGCCATACAGATTCTACTTAACACCACTGGGAAACGTATGCTTAGTTGAAAGATGTTTTTCCAATTATGAGCTATACATAATTTCTTACGGTGCAATTAAATCCCAAGTGAAATCATTATTAGTAAAAGCATACAAAGTAACGACGCAGGTTAATAAACAGAGATCTAGGTGATTCTAGTATTTACAAAATAAATAAATACATGATTTTGCAAATTCTTCGAACGTTTGTTAGAAAACATCATTCCTTTTAATCTCGATAGAGACAAGACAACGCTGCTGTTATCTTCAAACAGATGTCTAAAAAATGTAATAAGTTTTTTTTTTCAACGTTACTAATCACACCAAGGGAGGTGCTTTCATATTCAGTTACAACAACCAGCGACTCATGATACAAACAAAAACTGAAACTGTAAATCAGAGGCTAAACAATGAGGGGAATTTTCCTCACTATCTTTTTCTCTCTTGATTCCTGACTTTGACAGACAGACGTGTGTGCAGGAAAAAAAAAGTGGTTCTATTGTCAGAGACAATCATTTCTGTTATCCGACTGGTTTCCTTCAATGCTGAACCGGTGACGCACTAAAATCACTTCCATTTCCACCAAAAGGACTTATCAGAGCATAAATGCGCCCGTGGCTTCCTTCCTGGCTAAATCCCAACCATTTTCAAAGCTGGAGAAGAATTGCAGGAAAAGGGGAATAACACGCCACCAACAAGGAAAACCTGCAATTACAGCTAAACTGCAAAGTTCAGGCAAACGTTGTGTCAAAATATAGGCAGATGACATGAAATGACCCTGAAAGATTACACACTAAGGAGGCCTGACTTAAAGAAAGCTTTAGACTTACTATATTTGATATTTTAAAAAGTTACCATTAAGAAACATATGGATCTAAAACCAGCATTCCCACACAGACCATATCAAACCAAATGAAAGCATCAAGCTGCATATTATATCAAACTATGTTACACATTATGCAGTTTCTCATAAATCACACATAGAACTATCACCCACATAGGATTTCATAACAAACTGTGTTCTCTTTCCATTTTCACAATTACCCATCAATACAAGAGCTTTTTTTCCTCCCCTCTCAGACTTTAAATTCATAAAATTCTTTCCATGATGTTGGGTTTTTTTTTCTCTGAAGAACGTCATGGACACCGGGGAGCTGCTGGCCGGGGAGCTGGATCTACTAGTCTGATTACACCCGGCACCCTTAATTAAAGTTACACAGATCTGAGTCAAAGGCTTTTTGACTGGTCTTGGTTTTTAAAGACATCTCGTCATGCCTCACTAAGCATTGCTGTAATTTGCAGCCACTCCGATGTGTCCAAAAAATAAAAACTCGGCTTACTTTTTTTTTTTTCTCCAGCTTAAGACTGCGCAACCAATTTAAACCTGGTACTTTTCAGAAACCGCCCTCAAAACATCAATCATAGAAAGCTGAGAGGCCCGTTGAGATTGGCGAGGTTGAGATTCAAGAGGCAGCCCTGAATTCTGATTAATTTCACATACCTGACAGGCAAAACATATTTAAGGGATTAAGACATATAATGGCAAATTTGGAAACATAAATGATGCAATAAAAACACAGTCTCAGAAAAATCTATTCCTATTCCTACGAAGTGAGCGAAGTGAAAGCTGTTTTTTTTAGAGTAAAGGAAGAAGCTTAAACCTCAGTGGAGGAAACGATTAACACTTAAGACCACAACATTTAAATAATTGTGGAATTGATGCCATTTTGGACAAGAACTACTTATTTAATTTATTTCTGTGTTCAGAGAAGCAGGTTTATCCGGAGTTACCTGACAACCTTTGCTGAAACAAAACCAGGGAAGCTCTTTTCATACTCGTCCATGTTCCAGATTTGTGGGAGTTACTGAAGAATGCGATCCAGATCTGCTTCTTTGAACAGGCTTATGGGCGTTAAAGGTGTGTGTTTTAGATGTAGGTAGTATGTAGTTACCTGGTGGGGCTACCATTCTCTGCCATTTTTGGAATAGGCATGTCTTGAGACAGTCCCGAGGGCTGAGGTTGTAGGTCTTGTGCCTTGACATGAGCTCCTGCATGGGCTCCAGGATGACACACAACTGCAGAAAACGACGGGACAAAACAACACGTTCAGGTGGAGCAGATTTCTTCAAACATTTGATGAGCGAACAGAGTCCTGTCCGCTGCTGCAGCCTCTTATCAAGGTAAAGCAAAAACAACGTCCATAAAAATGCTGAGGTTGTTGCTCAATTAATCACCCACAGACTTTGAGTGATTAATTGTGCAGTAAATCTTTTTATAGACACTAGTAATAAAGTACCCTTAAAAAACAGGTTTATTGTCAAGTGCTTTAGAGGGAAGCACGAGAAGACAGAGAGAGAAAGATGGGCAGGAGGATACATTTTAACATGAGCAGCCTTTGTTGGGCTGACAACAAGACATGTATGACACATTCACGCGTGAATACACACGTACTTTATCTGACCGTTCCCAGTTCCCACAACGGACACACTGTTCCCACACTGCACTCCAACAATGTTCTCTGGTTAAAAGACCTTAAGTACAATATTCAGTCTGGAGAAAACTGTAAATCTCTGGTGATCTGCAGTGAGAGGAACCAGGGGTCAGCCTGTCATCTTAAATACATAAGGCTTAGCTTATCCAGATAACATCTGGATAACATTACAAACTGGTCGCCTCCCCAGCAGAAACCATCCGAATGCTTGCTGGTGCAGTCAGAGGGCAGTGATTGGACAGTTACAGGGTCGTCTTATTGCTGGACCAATCACAGGATAACACTGGGATTAAACTCCAGGCAACCCACACGTCTTTTCCCTCTAACTGGATAAACCAGTTTTCTTTTCCTCCTTGACTTTTCTCTATCTTTGCAAATTTGACCATTATACTAATTTAGAGCAACGTCCTGTTTTATGACAAAACATATCAACAATTGATGATTTGACTATAAAGAAGCACAGCAGACCTTCGTTGTCTTTGTTTGTCAATGTTAGCAAGGCCGTGACGTATCGACCCGTCCTCTCCAAGTCCCTGACACACGCAACGTCTTTTGTTTTTTAAAAAATCGTGAGCAGCGCAAGCGTTCGAGATGGTTTCCCATGTTATTTTGTATGGAGTATGTATCTTGGTCACAATTCTTAAAAAAACAACATATCTAAGGGATCTGTATCATCTGTTTGTTGACGTTAAAAACAAACACTATTGGCCGATATATTGTTATCAGAATTTTTTAACGCCTTAAATATCTATATATCAGTATCGGCCTCAAAACTCCAGTACAATATTTTAATTATGTGTTCCTGTTCTTTATATCCCATTCAGGGCTGAATAATCTACCGAGCAGAACAAGTCCAGACCAACTCAGTCCTGCTGTTTTGAGCAACAAGTTCTCGAAATTAAATGACAAATTATGTCAGTTGTAATTACTTTCCAGAACGACACGTATAAGCTGATCCGACGCCCCTATAGGCATAATTTGTCTGTGCCTTTTAAATGCGTTACAAGTCACTGCTGCAAAAATAAAAACGCTTTATGATCTGACACTGCTATGGTTGTGGTTTGGTTAAGTTTAGGCACAAAAGGGACTTGGTTAGGGTTAAGGAAAGATATTTCTTAGGGTTAAGAGCGCTTCATCACTTAGGAGCAAAACTACTGCAAGTCGTTTTTTGGGGAACTTCTTTTGTGGGTGGACTCGTTCCACGATGCACATTGTATACACATCAAGAATTGTGAGTACAGAGGTTTTGGCTCCAGAATGGCTGACCAGGCAAGCAGTGGATGTAATTGCTGCTAGTGTTTCCCAATCAGAGTGTGATGTAAGAGCCAAAATGACTGAAAGTAGGCGCGGGTACACTAACTTGCTCAAGGGCACTTTGACAGTCGTTATTGAGAGAAAGGAGACTGTTAATCATTCACTGCGTGCTCAAATGACCTCATCTGACCTTCAGCATCCCACCACCCTTACATTTCCGATGTCAGTTCTAATCAACATGCTCATCCTGTCTTCAGCTGTTCTTTACAGCCACTTAAAAAGAAAAAAGAAAGAGACTGTATCGTTTCTGTATCTGTTACCTAATATTACATGTTTAACAGGTTTGGAGGGCTTCATACAAATCACCTGACAACACCAGGGATCCTTGCAGAAATGTTCCAGCTTGATGGATATTCAAACCAGGGATGTTCACCAGTCGTAGGTTTCAAACTAGTCGTTCTAACAACCAGACGCTCAGCTGCTTACACCAAATTACCCTACATAAACATAGTGATGTCTGTTGCTTTCCCCTTTGTTAGGACAGACAGCAGTGTTTTGATGCCATGCAGCTCGAGGTAAAGTGAACATCCCTGTAGCAGACTAATCCCTTGTTCTCCTCTGATAGTTCCCTCCTGACACAGTAATATCCCTCCACAGCTCAGCCAACAAGCCCTGGCTCTCAGCCTGAAAACAAGGGCTATTTTCAGGCTGAATAGTAGGAAGCCGGTAGCTCCAATACATGGAAAGGCTTAAATACTCCAAATGAAAAAAGAGAGAGATAGACTGTTTGTGAGAGAAAGGCCGGTTGTAACCCCTTAGCCAGGAAACCGTCAGTCTGTTTTGGAGGGACTGATAAACGCTGGGAAAGGTCTTTTCCAGGGACACATTATTGCCAGATTAATGTGAGGAACGTAGGAAAATGTTTTTTACCGTGCCATCCTCAGATAAGAGTATGGGAAAATATCATTTGCAAAGTGTATGACATGATGAACAACGGTGACTACCCAGCAGTGGTTCCCAACCTTGGGATCGGGGCCCTCAGAAGAGGTCGCAAGACAAATCTAAGGGAATAATGAAATTATCTTTGGGGTATTGGAAGAAAGAACTTCAACACTGATACAAAAAAAAATGTTTTTCAGACGTTTCTGTAATTTTTGCTTCGATCTTGGGAAATATTGTGTAGTTTTATCTCTTCAGGCCAAAAAATAGTATCCAAATTAAACACTGACTCTGTAGCTGAGCCTTTAATTCTTACTTCTGTCTTCTTGATGCTCTTTAAAACTGGCAATCTGGGTAAACTCACATGTTTGAATTGCAAATTCAATAAACAAAATATTACTTTTAAACTAGCGAAATAATCTATGTAGTTTATGATGTTTCCGTTATTACTGAAATGAAAGAAAAGCCCAGAACAAGGTCAAATCCGTCGCTAAGAGGAACATTTTCTGCAGCATTTAAAATAAAACCACATTGTGCTCTGGGAAAGTTGGCCAATTCCTAATTTTGCAGACGCACACGGATTTATGTGAAACATTTCAGGTTCAGACCGCTGAGGCAATGCGGGTCATTTCAACAAAATAAACCATTCTTCAAACGCAAAGCTGGGAATATTTAGACACAAACAACCTAACAAACAACCTCTTCCATGAAACGCATGCGGTCAGCAAACAGAAGACAAGGCATGATCCGTGTTCCATTGTTTCGTTTGCTGAGCACTGATCATCTGAATCTGCAAAGTGAAGAATGAGCAGAAGCTAAATCTTTAGTGTGTAATTACAGATACTTGAGTTATGTGTTTTCTCTTTCAATGGCATTACAGTTGCGTTCTGTACAGAAAATAATTGTTATAGGAAAACAAAAACGGCCACCCTGCTCCCTCTCTCCCTCTCCCTGTCTTTCTTCACTCAGTTATTATAAGCAGCGGAGGTGCCATTCCCCGATTCGTGCGCCATTTCACAATTATGAGTCTCAACAGGGAGCGTTCATTAATGTTATGCTAATTTTCTGTATCCAATTAATTCTTCTCTCTCCCGCTTGCTCTTGTTCTCCCATTTGGAAATTGTAGCTGTCAGTCAACTGCGGTGCCGAAAAAAAACACAAACAAAACCCTGTGTGAAATAATCACTAATGTATTCAGCCGGCTTATACTTCCTATTTCTGTAAATTACATTGCAACGGTCAGGTAGAAAAACATGTATATACAGGGAGTAAAAGAGAATTAAGTGCTTATTTCTTGTTTTTGATGCCATGAAATTATACACTCAGGTTTCAAACGCCCGTGAGTCATAAAATGTGTTCAGCATATAAATAACAGCATAGGCTTTCAAATCCAGTAAGACAGAGAAAGATAGTTACATTCACAGCCATGATGTGACCTTAAATTAACTAAAGAGTGAATATGAGAATGTAGAAAAGCACATCTGCAAAATGAAACTTCAGTCAAACACCGGATGTACCATATAAATGTAAACCTTTAAATAAAACATTACAGATTTCCTGCAGGGCAGGTAATGTAATCACGGCATGGGGCCGTATTAAATATGACAAAGCATGAATATTCTACAAAATAAAAACATCTTTGTGCTGTCTAGACATGTAAGTATAAGATATTTAGTTAGAAAATATGAGTAACATGAATTACTGCATTAAAAAATGGACAAGAATTGTTCCTCCGTGTGCATTTAAGTGTGAGGAGTTGAGAACAAAAACAAAAACAGAATGACAGTCATAGACATTATCACACACACACACATACCACAGAGTCCTTACCCTGAGGTAGTTGAGGGTGAAGTTGGTCAAGCCCATGCGAGTGATGTTTTTGGACAGTTGTTCCAGCACCTGAGGGTCTTGTGCCTAAAGTCAGCAGCAGAGAAATGAAAATGAAGAACACATCTAGATATATAGGACATGTATGTTATGTTATGTTTGTGTTCAGCTGACGCATTAACTAATTATCTATGGGCAATTAGGCTAATTGGCATTCATCAGATATGCGCAATCAACACATTCACACCCTCAAGTCATAATGCAGCTACTTAACATTGTTATTGCAGTTGTGCCATGAAGCTGAATGGATGTTTTTCAGGCCTCCATTTCACACCATTGTCAAACAAGTGGGCTAATTAATCAATATTACTTTTCCATTTAAATTTCAACACATTTTTCAACTTCATATCTGGGTGAATGTAAATAGGGTCTAGGCAGAAGGGAAAATGTGTTTTATACTGTTAAGTTATTGAAAAAGCTAGGCCAAAACTCTGCAGCTGTAACCCACCCTTCCATTTTATTTGTGTTGCATGATGTTGTCCAGATGACAGCTGCAACATTCCCACAACAGATTAAGAACTGGCCACCATACTCAAATGTGTTTGACATCAGCATGTCATCAGCATTGAATAAATTGATTGTAAAATAGAAAATGTATGGAAACCCTGTGATTATACAGTGTGTGTGTAGGAAGGGAAGAACTAAACTTAAGTAAAAGCAAATTATAGGATGACATCGGATTGAAAATAAAATCTCACGAAGACACACGATTATTCACCAAGCTTGTTTGCCGCCCCAAGAATAAGCAGTCAAATGATAAAAAGCTGTGAGTATTGACAGAGCAAAACATAGCCCAGCCTGAGGAGGAACAGCGATCACACTTGCATTCACCGCCTCATGAAAAATGCATAATTCTATCTCCTGTCGCACCTCTGTGTGGAGAAAGTCGAAGGGGAAACGAGGGAGTTCTTCTCCAACATGAGTGACGGGAGAATTGAACTGCTGTGCATTATTGGCAGATCATCGGAATCTGAACTGCTTTACTGATCAAGTAGAATTAGTCTAAACGTACTGTCTTGGCAGCGCAGGTGCAGCCACACATCAACAATTTGTGGAGTTAACACGAGCAAATACCGGCACATATGGTGCAGGGAGGACAACACCGACACTCAGGTTCAGGAGGCCGAAGACAGACAACAAAAACTACCAAAACACAGTCAGAATGTAAGATGCGTGGCAACAGTCCAAACGAGACATTTAAACAGCGAAGACAACGACAGTGTGGCTCTACAGTACATTAAGCCTAATGTTCGGCTGCCGCAGGATGCTGCTCAGCAGTGGCGCACTGTAACTAAATACATTTAGAGAACTTGTTTAAACCATTTGAGGCACCATTTTATGACGCTTCCAGTCCACCACATTTCAGAGGGACATATTGCACTCTTCGTGGCACATTTACTTGACAGCTGTAGTTACCTTGCACATTACGATTTAACATAGAAATAATATGATCAATATGACCTGTTTTTAGGGATTAAAGTACACAACTGTGTGTAAAGTAGCTAAAAGTAGCTCCAGTTTGACCCACCACAACAGTAAAATGTTGCTTCCATATTAATGCATCAGTAATAATAATACAGCATATGACAATATAAAAATCAGTCAGCATAACAAATACTTACTTATCCTACTTTGAGCACATTTTCCTGATAATACTATTATATATACTCTAAATTCTTTTATTGCTACTTTTAGTTTAAGCAAAAGACCTGACTACTTCTTCCAAACAGGCTTCTTACTTACTACCCACTTGTATAAGACTATGCGGTGAATATACTGTACAAGTGCAAATGTCTCTTTGTCGACTACAGCTGCTATTAATGTGTTTAACAGCTGTTGCATCTTCGCCGTGTTGCATTATTTGTAATTGTTTGCAAATGTTTTATTGTCATAAATTTCAATTTATCTATATTTAACTCCACACTGCTGCTTCTGCCTTATGTGTGCACGAGGGAAAGCATACTGTATGTGTGGGTGGGAGGGGGTGTAGCAGATGTTTGGGAGGGGATCACCTGAGATGATGCACAGCTTCCATAGTGTTTGATCTGTGCGTATTTCTTTTAGAACATTTGTGTATTTTTACCACCCCTCAAACAAAGAAATTAACTTTCTTTTGCAGTGGTGCAAAGCAAGTACATACACTCAAGGACTGTACTTAAAAGTTCCGAAGTACTTGTTATTATTTGTTCACTGATTTATAAAAACACAAAAGTTTCTTAAAGATGTATTATGAAACATCCCAGTGCATAAAACAGTTAGACTTGGATTCAACTGAGCTTTGACCAGCTACAACATAAAAATGCTGTTTTGATCACTAATAATGATGCTGTAATATTTAAAACACATTTGGCATGATGAGTACTTTTATTACTAAAAGTACATTTTTCTGCACATAGTTCTGTACTTTCACGTAGGTTAGATGATAAAAGTAAGGTTTTTACTTATAATTGAGTAGATTCTAATTGTAGTATTGTTACATTTACTTAGGTAAAGGATCTGAATACTTTGACCACTGCTATTTTTAAAGTTAAACCTGAACTTGAAACAGACATGACATCAACAACAGGTTTCTGAAGGGACTTAAAGGACTTTTACTGCTGGCTGCCATCTTGGAGTAACAAGACCTGAGTGAGACAAGCTGTCAATCAAGCAAACATGCCCCAAAACCTAGCTCTCTTTAGGCCCTCTGTAATGGAACAAGCACTATTAAAATAATCGTCAAGACAAATGTTAAGAATAAGTAAAAAGACATTGAGACCCAATTGTGAAGTCAGCATCTAGTGGGCGTTACGGGAACTGCATCACACTACTTTCGTTAGGAGGCTTAACTGTACATGCATCACATATGTTGAGGAGATGTGAAGAAAGAATTGTGACCAATATTTGAATACCAGCTTTTATTTGAGAAATTATGGGAAGCTACATAATTTGACAACTATCTTTACATTTAAAGCAACTATGGAAGGAGATATTACACACCTTTCATAGTGTGTAATCATTCCAAACATCTACTTTAAATGTTACGCCTATTCATCCCATACTTTTTTAATATACCTACTCTGTCCTCTTGTCCTCATCATGTAAAAAGGGTACATTGAAGTAATGAAGTACAAAATAAATAATTACATTTTAAAGAAAAAAAAAATAACGGTATTGTTGTGGTATTATAATGGTAACATAGGGGTTCAGGCATAGCAACGTGAAGCACATTCAGTGGGTTAGAGAATACAAATTAACTGCAGATAAAAGGGCTATTAACTGTTTCAGGGGCATTTAATGTGACTATGGCATCTGTTCCATTTAAGACCATATCTATCTATCTGATTATTAATCCTAAAAAACAACTTCTCATAAGCTGCTGCAAATCCACCCTGAGGAAAACCATACATGTGCCGAAGGTAAATCAGCAGAATTTTGTTTGTCGTGCTTCTACTGCAGTTAACCTATATTTATTTTTTGATACTCTTTCCATCACTGAACACTCACCTATCAGTAATGGCTAATTTCTGGTTGTTTCTTTATAAACCTCTGAAATCTCAAAAGAGAACAAGCTTAAATTCTCTTCAGACAGTTCCTCGACTGTAGAAGTAGTCTGCACTGGTATCTGCAGCTTTAACTTTCCTATTCTGAGTCCCATGTGTCTGAATCTGCTTTCATTTGTCCAGGCAATGATCAAAAGAGTGAACTCACTCTCGCACACAAATCACTAAAGGGATCTGGCCCGGACCCACAATATCCCACTCTCCAGGAATTAGTGTGAATGCCCAGAGGGGCCAATTTATTGGTGAGTGAAATTCATACGAAGAGTTGGCCGAAAAAGAAGCTGGCTATGCAGGTGAGGTGGTCTCTCTCTCTCTCTCTCTCTCTCTCTCTTTCTCTCTCACACACACACATTTAGGTCCATGGGTGTAAATAGAAAATACTGGGAATGAATCTCGTTTAATTTATGAAGCAAATGGGAGGAGCTCCATGTATAGCGAGTGTATTGCACATCACTGCTGAAGAGGAAAACCCCATGTAAAAGCACTATACTGTAAATTATTGTCATTTTTCTCACCAAAGACCTTTTCAGACATGGAATACGTAACATTGCTGGCTTCATCTATCAGTTAAAGTAATGCCTTTTTGTCACTCAGACACAGGTGACTTTTATGTAAATGTTCCCCACGGCTTTTTTTCCCAAACATGACAGGACATTTACGGAAAGAGCCACGTGGCTGGCGCAGTACGCGGCACCTCGTACGCGAGAGGAGGCGCCGCCACTGCTGTGAAACAGGTGCGTGTTGAAAAGTTTAAGGATGTGAAGGGAGAGAGGTGTTTTCTGTTCCCTCACAGGCTGCATCACTGACGGATTTTAAAACTTATCTCACCGACGAAGCTTTAATTAATGACGATCTTGAGCTCGATGGACACTCGGCCCCACTTGTCTTCTAGTGAATCTCCTGATACATTTTCTCATAATGTATTAGGTTGAGAATTCTGCTGCCTGTTTTATGAAGTCAGATGTTTAGTTGGGAATTTCTATTTGCTCACAAGCTGTATCTAAAGTGTTTTGTTGGATATTCTTTTAGTTGATTAAATTAAAAATATAGGAAGGGTGACAGCTGGTCGAATTATTGTAGTTGTACGAGATTTCTTTAAAACTTAGTAAGACTGCCGTCGTGACTTTTATGTAAAGGTTACCAACATGTAAAATTGCCATCACATTTACGTAAGAGGTGAATGTCTGAGAGAGGGGCTTGTGTGACCCCATGAAACGTATAAAAGCACTGTATAGGAGTGGGGCCAATGTGAAGATCCACTCAGCTGAAAGTTTATTAGGCACACCTAACTACAACTAACGCGGTCTAATGCAACAGTCCTGCATATAATCCCGTAAACGCATGAAGGCTATATTATTATGGTGCTGTTGAATTGCATTGCATTAGAGGTGTTTCTGAACTGAGTGATGGAAATGGACAAAATAACAGAAACACCTGTCAGTATAATGCAAAAAAAAACAACTGTAAAATTTAATCAACCTCTCTAAAACTGAACATTATAACCTTCATGAATTTGTTGCAGGAGTGTTGTATTAGTCTATAATAGACTACAGCTGGGTGTGTTTCAGTGTATGTATAGTTTGGCTTCCTTTATTTAAGAAACTAACTGTTATTTTTCCCTAACAGCAGTACTGTGTCGTACAGTCTCAGTTCAAAATACAAGAGCTGCTACCTCCAGTGACTAAATGTGTGTTACACTTAGTGGAATTAAGCAGATTATTCATTCAACCTTGTTTTTCTTTTCTCTCCCCTCCTTTTTCAGACAACGGCCTTTTTCTTTTTTTAAATCCTCTGTGGCCTTTGATGTCTGTAAATAAATTGCTTTGCAAAAATCCCTTCAAACTGCTTTGTTGGCGTTTAAATTTCATATGCTCGTGAATAGCCCCTAAAAAGTGTCTCGGCAGAGTTGAATCGCTAGGATTGAAAAAGTGACACCCAGAGCGGACAGATATGGGCCATTTTTTGTGTCGCGTGTTAATGATGTCACACTCACGTGCATGGCCAGGATGCTGCGGGGGATGAGCTCTCGGTACTGCCGGATGGTAAAGTGCCACGTCTTGATCCTCATCAGATCATCAAAGGCAAACTCCAGTATCAAACGGCCCTCCGTACAAACCTGAACAAAGATAGTTAGCGTTACTTAATGTAGATATGTCTCTCAGGAATCCTAACTGGCTGGCAGGCGGCCGTCAGCAGATTTGTACACACACGAAACAGAAATCAGTGTTTATTGGCCAGACGTGATTTCGATTCGGGTTTCGTCTCCGTTTTGGAATTTGTTCCAAGGATGTTGCAGCATAGAGCGAGCTATTATGCTCCCGATATTTACTCTGCTCGCTTCCCTCATTCACAGCATCTGTCCTTGGGCCTCTCAACCATCCAGCTATTTCTAAAATGTGAAAATAAATATAATCTGGAGAGGGGTGTGTTTACACCAGAGACAAAGGAACTTCAGGTCAGAGAGAGTTGCCAATTAGGAGAGAGAGAGAGAGAGAGAGAGAGACAGAGAGGGAGAGAAACAGTGAGAGGAAAAAAACATTTTTTCCGCCCCTTTAGCTGAATTCAGCGCCTGCCGGGGCCCTTGCGCTTCTCCCGTATTTCGTTGCTGTGACAACCAGGGAGAAAGAAATGGAGAGACAGACAGAGAGAAGGGGGGAAAAAAAAAATCAGCTGATTAGTTGGCATGGCAACGGCAAAGATGTAATCCCACCAGACACACTCTAATCAATGCCCCCAGCGCAGATGGTCTCCTGAGGATCAGCAAGAAAGAGGCTAGCGGCCATAATGCCCCCCCCCCCCCCTTCTCCTCCTCCTCCTCCCCCCCAGCACCACCACAACCCCGCCTCCTCACCCTCATTCCCCACTTCCCACCCACCCACCTACCCCTTGCTGGTCACGTGCTCCACCGCTAACTCCAACACACTCAGTTAAAAAAAGAAAAAAAAGGAATAACGAATAAATACAAGCTCGACTGCTCCAAAACCCCCGAACACAGAGCCGCTTCTCTCCTGTCTTGACTGAAAATGTGGATCCTGTATAATGTTCTCACTCGTTGTGCAACGGTGCGTTTCCGGAGTTATTCAACCAACTGAGATTACAATAAGTACACACAGAGGGAGTTTTGTTCCATAATGAAATAGAAAAGGTGACAGCCCCTACTATTAAAAATGCCCGATTAGAACAACAGCAACTTTAGAAAGACAGTAGCTGCACTTTTTTATTGTTTACACAACCTTTGAATACGGGCAATTAAATATTATTATACTCTATAATATACTATATCAATGTACCTGTGTACTCTAGATATTGTAATGTATATATTGTATTTAGATTTTTAATGTCAAATCTCTAATTTCTTATTATATTTGTATATGTAAATATTTTCTTAACCTCTCGGGCCCGTCTCTGTGCTGCTGTAACATTTCCCCCCCAGGCCAACAAATTCTTGCCCTTTCTTAAATACTGAATGAGAAACTTCTTGAAATTTCTTCTTAAAATAGAAACGGAGCATTTTGGAAATCAACACTTCCATTCAATGACTGACACAATTCAGTGCTGATGCAGTGGTTTTACGTGCAAACGCGCCTGGGATCGCTGCGGTTGGGTAATGGACTTGTCTGAGCCAGATAAGCGTGGATTAGAATAAAGCAATGTTTAGAAATAATCCTTGTTGTTAATGGACAATGAAGATGGCCTTTAATTTTTTATTTAGTCTAATTCCGACATCAGAGTGAAAGGAAGGACGCTACATCACTTTAAAACTAAACATTCCCAAGAACTCAAACTGCGGGTGTGAGCCATGGCTGTCCCGTGAAAACCATGTATCTCCAAATATTATCCTTTATGGGTTGAGAAAATCCTTCTACATTTTAAGATAAATAAACCTTTGATAGGTTATTGGGTGTGTGGTGGAAATCTGAAATTAGAACACATAGCGCTTGATCAAAGAGGTTTATTTACAGTCTGCAGAATAGATCACTGTCTACACACTACAACAGTAGTATACGGAAAATGACCACTCAGGCTTTTCTGTTAGCCATCTTCATAGTTAAATGTACTGCCCACATCCTACACGAGATCTTAGCTTCCAAATGCAGGCCTTGGGAACTGAGTAATAAAGTCATCATGTACTTAAGTAATAAAGTAATAAAAGGTCATTAAGTCAGGATGCAGCTGCAACCTTGTACTCAAGGTTTTAACTTACAAAACATAGTCGAACATAGTTAAAGAAAGAGATAAAAGTTAACTATCCATCACAGGTGACAAAACCCACACCCTTCCTGCTCACTTTCATTCCCGGAAGGAGGTAAACGCGGCTGTTAGCAGCGTGTGTGCGGTCGCCTGGATAATCGGTTACCCCACTCTGGCCGCCTCCGTTTGCAACCTAGCTTGACTTTCAGTCAGTTGCAGTGAGCTAAAGGAAACTTGAGCGCCGACTGAAGGAGGCGATTTAACCGAGCGTCTCGCCCCAGCTGGCTGCAGTACCGGAGGGGCTAACCGCTCTGGCCGGTTAATGAGCAGGGCCATGGGTGTCCTGTCGACTGCGCCACACTCGTTTCTATGAAGTTGTTCTAAAAAGTTTAGCACTCTCCACTTACTCTACGAACTCACGTACAGTAATATTTAGCCATAATGCCGCACAACTCTCCGGCTGGTCCAGAGAGCGACAACCCGAAAGTAATGAAATGTCAACTGTGTGACATGTTTGTCATAGTACCAGAAGAGGATTTTACTGGTGGTGCTTTTATCTGCTCCAACTGCACCAGAGTTAACCACTTACAAGAGCTCCTTATTGAATTAAAAGGACAGATCAAACTGCTAACCAAGCGAATGGCTATTTTAAAAAAGGAGCAATCCAGAATGCAGGACAGTTTTAACAGCACTGTTTTAGATTGCGCCTCAGGGCTCGGACCTCTTCACTCTGGTCTACTACCGTACCACTCCAGGACCCTCCCGCCACCACCAAGACGCACGCAGCCTTCCATGAGCGTTCTACCATCTTGACCACGCACGCAGCTCCCCAGGGCCCCCCTGCCATCACCGCACTCCCACATCTCCCCTGTTCACCTCCCCGTGGCTCTCCCCAACTCTACTCCCTGCCTCCCCTCCTCGAAGAAGGTACCGAGGCCTTTTTGGAAGAAGGTCACAGCCTTCCTCACCCCCCCCAGCTGTTTGAACAGTCCTCTGAGAAGGACTCTCAGTCCCCCTTGTCTTGCCCAGTCTGTCCCACACCTCCCACCCAGGCAGTCCACCCCCACTGCCCTTCTCCCCTTCATCCCACCCAGCCCTTATCCTATCCCCTGGTCCCCCTGGTCCCCCTGCTCCCAGGCAGCCTGGATCCTCCAGACTGTTTGCCCTACATACCTGGCTGAAAGACTACTGTGCCGCCACTGGGATCCCCTACATCAACAACTTCGATCTGTTCTGGGCCCATCCTTCAAGACGTGATGGCCTCCACCCAAGCAGGAGGGGCTCCCAGATGCTGTCTGAAACACTCTCGCCTGAGGGAATGAGGGAACTGAGGCGGCATGGTAGGAAATGTTGAGCCATCATTAACATCCTCTACTTCTGCTCCCTACTCAGCGCTCCTAAACGGGATTGGTATGCCTTCTTTTATAACTACCATCATTTCCTATCATAGACCCACTTCAGGAAGCTCAATATCGCCCCCTCTGCTGCTAATCACAACAATCTATTTCAAATCCCTCTGCAACCTGTTATCCCCTGCCCTTAATTGGAACCCTGTAAACTTTCATAACTGATCCCTAAATAATAAATCTTTTTTTATGTCATGGTTTTATTTCTTCCAATAATTTAGACTTTTTTTTTTATCATCACAGAGACATGGTTATCTCAGGGAGACTGTAGTGTTCTTGTTGAAGCAACCCCCTCTAATTTTACACACCTCCATCAACACCGCCTGTCAGGCAGGGGAGGGGCTTGCTTGCTGTCATTAACCGAAAAGATTTTAAATGCACTCCCATTTTACATAGTAGTTTTACATCATTTGAACATCTTGGTTTTATTGTTAGCTCAAAAGATCCTGTGATAATTTTAATAATCTACAGACCGCTGAGACCAAACAATGTTTATCCCATTTTAAATCAAAGTATGAAACAATTGTTATTTTAGGTGATTTTAACACACCTGCCAGACTGTCCTGGACTCCTCCTACAAAGACAAAAAGAGGCTAACTGAGTCCACCAAGGAATTAAATAGAGACTCTAGGAGAAAAGACACGAAAATGACGTCTGGAAAAACACAATGAATGATTATCAAAAGTTAAAGCAGTAAAGAAGCAAGAGCATAAATTTTCTCTCATTTAATTTTAGCAAATAACTCTAACCCCAGATTTTTATTCAAGGGAATAGACTCTCATCACCCCTTCCCCCTGTCATTTTACTGATGCCTCACAAGATGTGTGTGTGAAGTTTTTAAATGAAATAAAAGAAATAAGGCTACATAATAAAGCCCCCAGACCATGTTTTATATGCCAGTAGACATTCTTGTTATTTTAGCAGTTCTGAACCTGTATCACTGTCCTTTTATCTGACATTATATCCTGCATGCAATAAACCACGTGCAGCCATGATGTCATTCCTCAAAATTTCTGAAAGAGGTGATTGACATAGTTGGGCCCAGTATTTTATTGATTATTAATAGCTCTTTAGCAAAAGGCATTGTTCCAGCCATTTTAAAACATTGAAATCACTTTGAAGCACTTTGAAATCTCTGTTTTTAAAGCTGCTATGTAAATAAAGTTATTATTAATATTCTTATTTAAAAACCCATTATCTAACACATGTATTGTCACATAAGCTGAACACAGGGCTGTTATTCGTAGCTCATGATGGTTTTACATGATTTTTTTTTTAAACCACATATATTAATTATTTTTGCAATAGGAAGTACACAAAAATAAACAAGAAACCATATTTGTGTATTAGAAACATATGTATGCATATTGTTTCAGTTTTGCCTCAAAATTTATAATCACCTGACCCCCGGGTTCTCAGCCCATGTTAAAGTTTAACAAGGAATACTAGTGGATTAATTACAAATTAATCCATCAAAGTACTCACACATTGCTTTTAGAAAGTGGAAAAAAAAAAACTACTAAGACTGGTGTTTTTGTTTTCCTCCTTTTGAAAATGAAATGCATCTTGGTCATTATGTTTGTGGATGAGTCTCATGCCCTTTGGGCTGCTGAAACCTATTAAAAGACCAAATGCTCAGGCATATATGAGGAAATAAGTCATTCTTTACATCATTCCTGAAAGTGTACTTTTTGAAGATTTATGGTTTTTACCCAGAGGCGGTGAAATAACTTGAATTGTGTTTACTAGTGAGCCAGTGTCTTCTGATGCGTTCCAGGTGCTGTAGCATACAGTGAAACAACGCTGCACTATTGATTTGTTTTTCCATAGTGCCAACTGTGTCTTTAGCATTGCCTCCACTATTGCTCTCATTTCTCTCCACGAGCTTTCTGCCTATAATAAATTGGCAACCAAGCTAAATCAGAACCAGAATAAGAATCACTTTAATTGCCAAGTGCAGTAAATGTGCAGGAATTTGTCTTAGTGGCACTGGTGCAGATATATTAACCCCAAATGCAACCAAGGCAGCCCTTTCCAACAGATTTCAGAGTAGATTCAATCAAACAAAATATTTTTATTTCTCCATACTGAGACAGAATTGGTTAGAATAAATGGAATATTTCTCACAATGGCCATAACCAATCTTTTTTTTTAAGCTAAATAGTGTTCCCTTATGAAATCTAAAAGGATCCCCTTGAATTAAAAAGTGGCCCATTAAATGGTGCAGCCCCTCACAGAGAGTACCCATTGATTTAAGAGCAGGGTCATAAATCTTCCACACAACGGGGCTGAGATCAGGGGATCTCCGGCTCAAAAGAGTGAGAAAGAATAACAACGTCCTGCTACTGAGACACTATTCAATACTGTACCCTAACATGACAATCAATTAACAGCAGAGGAGCTGAAGGTCATTAAATCGATTATTATGAGCATTCAAGCCCATTTGTTATGAATATTAATAGGACCAAAGTTGACTGAATATGCTCAATTATAGCCACATGCTGCTGACATGCTTTATAATACTGTGACTGAACACAACCAGCTGTATCAGTAAGTACAGATTAAAGAGCTTGATAATATTAAGGTCATAGCATATATTGTTATTTATGGTTAATGTATAATTGAAGTGTGTTATTGTGAATATATTGAGTTTAAAGCTGATAAGATTAGACGATTAATTCATTAGTTGATAACTACAAATTTAATCTGAAAGAATTTTGACAATTGATTAATTTGTTATTTAAGGAGAAATACAAAACAATCACTGTTTGCAGCTTCCCACATGATAATGACCAGAATATCTTTGGGTTTTGGACTTTTGGTGGGACAAAACAAGCAATTCCAATAGGTCAACTTGAAAGATTGATTAATTAATTGATAATGAAAATGATCATTATTGCATCCTTGGTTGAGCTAAAGCAAATATCATAAAATGAGTGTGGCTGCAAGATGTTATTGAACACTTTCCCTCAACATGACAATCAAATTACAACTGTGGAGCTAATTTAACATCTCAAATTGACTTTTAAATCAACACAAATACTGCCTTCTGTCAATAAAAGGTTAAAAGGTCAAAAAATCTTAGTGTATAATCAAAGGAACGCCTGTCAGACTGTGTCATGGCGGATGTAAACCAACGCGTGGTCTATACAAAATGTACTGAAGAAGCAGTCGTGGTCATAGACCTTCATCAGGAATTAAACAAACAACACAAAAAGCAGCATTTTATAGGCTGCAACCACTAAAAACCAAATGGGTAAATTCACAGGACCATCTGAGACAAGTAAACATTCAGCAATTAGTCTACACACAAACACAGGACATACATAAAAAGAAAATTACATGACAAAAAGGAAAAAGGCAACACAGAATCTAATCTACAGTATTAAACGGGATGTCAGCAGCTTGTGTTGTTGAGCCTATCACAGTTAACTTTGATCCAATATATTCTTTTGTACCTTGCAATAAGGGTTGACTAGTATTTTAAAAAAGTACTTTAACAAATGAAGGTAGATTAGTGAAAAATAATTTACTATCTAGATTTATAACTAAAGTACGGTGGAGTGACAACTCAAACATGCCCGAATTTTGAAGAACCCACTGACTACAATCCAAGCAAAGCTCAGAGAAACACACAGTTACACACAAACATACACTAGTCAATTTCTCCTTAAAAACAACAAAATACAATAGAGTTTTATTGCAACTTGTACAAGTAAAACAGGTACATTGGAATTCTTGTGCGTATCTCTCGGAGTCAGCTGTGACAAGATAAAAAGGTGCAAGAATAAAAAGAAATTTTAAATAAAAACACTCAGGGAATTAAATTCACCTGAGCTGAGATCACCGTGTCACAAACTCGCCTTTTGCTCTTTGCTAACCTCTCAGCATGCATAAACCCCCAACTGGGCACCGGTAACAAGGGCCGTGTCCCCAGAGCTAACACACACTGGCCAGGGAAAGCAAAGCCTGCTGGGTGGAGAATAGAGGTGCTGTGCGACTGGGAGGTTGGGGGCTTTTGGTCAAATTGGCACCCTGTGTCACCTTGTCAACACCTCGCCGCCCTGCGAACTCGCGCACGTTGTCCACCGGCACCCGGGTACCCCCACCCTCTCTTAGCACCTTGCTAACCCCACCCATTTGTTAGCTTGTAGCAGATAGAGAGAGACAGAGCACATGAGCACAACACGTGAAACTGTGCTGAGGCCCTTCAAAAACTGCCCCCCATTTGATTTGACTTCATCCCTTATATAAATAATCATTTTTACTCAATGATTTGTTTTTCTTTCCCTATAGTATACGTTTTGTTATATTTATACCAGACTAATTCTGGATTATTACAACTTGAGCCTCGTTTCATCGTTTGGGCAACCTTTTCTGTCGCTGAGATCTGGGGACATGCTGATATCACTACAAAGTCAGACAGGACCAGAAACAGAAGAAACGTCGGCCGAGCACGCTGTACTCAACGCCACAGCCTTAAGATTGGTTCATTTCCAATGTTTTATTGTGCATTTTTTCGGGACACATTTATATGAATCACAAATTTAAAATGATGTTTTCAAATACATCAAAACTTAAGAAATGAGCAATGAACACCACATTAAAAAAGTGCTGTTGATTATGCAGTTATGCTGCAGCTCAGATGGGTGACATGAGTGACCAGTAAGCAAATCTGTATAAAGCACAGCCTTGTTTTAAAAAAAGTTTAGTAACCGCGTATTTTAAGTTACCTCATTTGTGGATAAAAGCAAAGGTTTACACACCTAAAATGTTGGCAGCTGTGCGTCATTGCACGGGAAACGTGTGCATGCACACTTACAGCAAGAAAGGCAGGTCATTGTTGAACCAGCCTGTTAAGTGTGATGATGACAGTTGGGGTAATAGTTTTACCGTCCCCTTCGTTTTCACCGCCAAATAAGCTGGCTATAAGAATTACAATATGGGGAACCTTGAAGTGTAAGCTCACCATCCAACTTATAGTTTGAACTGTTTTACAGTTTTTTATAGTCTATACTTACTGATGATTTTATTTTCATATTTATGGTTTTATTGATGGATATTACCTGTATAGATATTAACTGTGTGTTTTGTTGGTAGTTTGATGTTGGCCCGTTGCTATGCTTACATAAAGAATCACAATGGCAATTAGTCTCGAAATTCAGTGTTTTACCCTTTATGTTGACTGACTAATGACTTTGTAAACTAACGTATGATCGTCTGAATGCTAGTGTTTCTTGCCAGGTATGATGTCTTTTTAGTGTCACAGATATCAGCAATTAACTTAGTGACTACAGTGTTGTTGCTACTTACAGGAATGATGGCTAAAGCCACAAAAATAAGTGAGCCTGAATTTTTAATAAACCAGTTATTTTTGGCCATGCCAATAAACCCAAATCTGAATTTTAAGTTTTGAAAGGGAAAGTGAGAGCGAGAGAGAGAGAGAGAAAGAGAGGGAGAGACGAGCAAAGAAAGAGACAGATACAGGCAGAGTGAGAGAGAGTGGGAGAGCAAGAGAGCGAGTTGGGAGCTGGGGATGATTTCTCTAGGGATGAAGGATGCATGTGTGTGTGTGTGTGTGTGTGTGTGTGTGTGTGTGTGTGTGTGTGTGTGTGTGTCTGTGTGTGTGCTGAGGGTGCAGAGGGGGTTGAGAAGA
>JAVQJF010053485.1:0-24787 GCA_036023855.1 Gadopsis marmoratus | reverse complement strand
AGATTTCTAACAATACATAAAAACATCTTGCCCTCAAACAAACCCTGCCACTCTAATCTCTGCGAGCACACAGTAAATACAGCTGCAGCAGAGTGGGAGAAAGACACTCACCTTGAGTCTGCGGACCATTTCCTCTTTTGAGATTTTGTCAGAGATCTCCTTGACCCCCGGGGGGTAGGTTACCTTCCCATCTGTGACTCGAGCTTTAGAGTGAGCCATCCTCTTTAGCTCTTCACTGCCTGAGGAAAGAGAATAACGTTTGTAAAAAATTCAGGAGAGCAAGAAAGAAATGGGGGACAGAGAAGACACAAAGAGGGGATTAAAAAACTAAAACCATGGAGAATTAAAGATCCTCAATAATAAACAGAGAAAAAGCACATAGTTAACTATGTTGAAGCCAAGGCAAATCTTTTTAATCTAACTAAAATGGAAAGAGACTGTCTGTCCTTCGATTTTCTCGACAACCGCTCATCCGATCGATTTCAGACTTGGCAGGTGTACTGCTCAGGACCCAAGGAAGCACAGAGTCAAGTATGAAGTTGTTTGGATGAGTGGTTCTGGAGAAAGCTGCGAGTAATACCAGAGGCCGAGCAATCAGCCCGTTCCGAACAGGCACTGCACTAGTACTTCAAAGCTTCGAAAGAAGTCTGAGATCTCTGAAATATTCAGTGAGGTATTCACAGCACGGTAATAGCTTTCGACAAGATGAATGAATGATGAAATTGCTGCATTCAGAGAGCTGGCTGACTTTCCACCACGAGCTGCTGTTACCTTTGTGTTCCACGTTTAATTACAGCAGCCACTAGCCTGTCAAGGATTACCCCCAATTCATGTCTGGGGCATTCACATGACACAAAATGTGCTTTGACTTTCAATTTAGTAGACTGCTCATGGCCAGATCAGTCCAGCTGCACTGTACACTGCTCTTTGGCTATGGCTACCAAACTCAACCGTCTCACCTTGACACTGCTTTTGTCCATTAAAGATATTAAAAAGGCAGAAAATGTGTCCAGCCAGCAGGAGTTCGTCCTACATTTTACCTACACCCGCCTCTGTCAGGCAAACTAAAGCCTGACTCAGAGTTCATCAATATACAAAAGAGTCTGCACAGTGACCTGGGCTTGTAATGTTTACAATAAATAAAAAGAATGATTAGATGCTTCATAGTGGGGGGGGGGTTGTTCATAAAATATCTAAAGCATTTACAACACTAATGCATTAGTTACAGCAAAACGTTTTCAGTATAACAGAGGGAGGCAAGATGGCTTACGGAGTCTAATGTTTTGCCAATAAATGAGAAGACTGCAATCTGAAAGATTGCCACAGACATTTCGGCTCAGTCACTGTCATGCTTTTCATGCCGATCATGTAGCCAGCTATCAGCTACCTTTTGTGTGACTGAAGTAACCTTTTCACGCATGTAGTAATAACTCAGTTCTCACAATATTCAGCCAAAGATTGAGAGTGAAAAGAAAAAGCTCTGTAGCGCCACTCTACAGCTTCAGCATAGGACGTATTCTCAAGAGGAAGAAAGTGGTAAATAGCTGCATTTACCCAAGGCATTTTACAATTTGCCTCCCATTCACTCTCACACACACGTTGGCAGCGAGCTACTATGCAAGGCACTGGCGGGCAACTTTGTGTTCCATGTCTTGACCAAGGCGGACACTTCTACACATGGCCGGAGAGAGCAGGGGATCCAAGCGACAATCCCGTGATCTCTAGCTCCTGAGTCACGGCTGGTCACGTCATGCCAGAGAGCGTGCTCATGAATATCATATCTATAATTTTAAAATAAAAGGCTACAGCTAAAAACAATTATTATTGATTAAAATGCAGAATATTTTCTTCTTAATCGTTTACCAAATGTCAGACAAACTATTTCAGTCATTTTCCAAAAAACAAAGTAAAAATTAGCTGCCTTTGTTTGTCGTACAGGACAGTAAACTGAATATGGTTGTGATTTGGTCTATTGGTTGGACAAAAAAAGCAAGCGTTTCATTATTTATTATGCGTTTCAGTTCGTCGAGCCAGGTCATCATTAAACATATTATAAAAAGCCGCCAGAAACTCCACATCATCCGAAATCAGAAGGCGGATTAATGCATTATAGCCAACTGGAACGATCATGTTGTGCATCAAGATTCTGTTTGAGGCACATGCAGAAACTTTACTGTGAAAGTGTCAACACTGAGCAACTGTAGTGTCACATGGACTGCGGGGATTTCCCACAGGAAATTGGTTAGCTGAGTGTTAAACATCGACCTTCCCAAAACCAAGGTTGCACGGTCGGTTACTTTCTCTTTGTGCTGTGAAGATGAAGGTGAATCGCACAGAAAAACAGTTTGAGCGTTTCATGTTATTCTTTGTTGTACATGACAGTAAACCAAATATCTTCAGGTTTCGGACTGTTGGACACACCGAAAAGCCCATTTGAAGATGTCACCTCGGGCTGTGGGGAATTACATCAAGCATTCTCCATTATTTCTTAAATTTTATAGACAAAACAAATATTCAAGAAATATAATCTGCAGATTTAGCGATAACGGAAATAAAATTGGTGGTTACCGCCCTAAAATCTTTACTTCGGGTTTAGTTGTTACACAGGTCATGCTCAGTATTTGAATAAAGAACTACACGTTGTTTACAGAACGTGTGCAGGAAGACCGGCAGCCCTCTGCAATTTCAATCAGTAACCAACATGTCATCTCGTTGTGGCCCCTGTGACATAACTGTAGTGTAATGCTGTAAAGAGGTCAGTTGTTGTTTAGTGGAATGAATGACTTCTTATCTTGAATAACAGGTGGGTGGAAAGTGTGGAGTGTGCACATTTTCACTTTGTGGCTGCTGGACATTAAAGTATGCTTCAAGACCTCATTCCACAGCAGCCACCTCTCACAGGGGGCTCAACAAAACAAGTCTGTACTACCGTTCAACAACAACAACAAATAAAAATCACTGCACAGTTACATGAACGGACAGACAACTTTTCTTCTGTAACTAATGGCTCACAATTTATGTTGCTTTAATCACTGAAGGAGAATTGATAATTACGAAGCCGTCTGGGTCAGCAGGTCTGCCGTCTTCCGAAAGTGCTTGCTGGGTTTGATTTGGAGTTCGGAATAACAACCAAACAGTTTTCTGCAGCTGTACTTGAGCGTTTACAAAAACACACACACAAGCAAGCAGGGCCAAACGCACACACTGGACACGGGCATGCTGCCAAAATCGCTCTCTTCTGACCTTATTTTCCACCCCACAGCTGCTGCCAAATTTGAGTTCATCTTTCTCTCGCCGTCTACCACACTAACACACAGGGAGCTCTGGCAGCCAATCACAGTAGAGCATTTCTCGAGCTGGGGGGGGGTCTGTCTGGGTACCACACACCAGGGAATAATTCACTTTGACTAAGAAGCTGCAGTAAATAATCACACATGGGGGAAGCGTTACATCACACAAAACCTCTTGAACACGGGCTACTTTGGGCTCATTACTGGTTTATCACAGTAAAACACATTTAGCAGCAGCAGCAGCAGCCCCCCCCCCCAAGGTCTAATATCGGTGTGCTGCTTCTGCTCTGCCCACTTCAGCTGCCCACAGAAATATGAAGACTCAGAGTAGGTTCCCCTAACTTAATCTGGACCTTGACACAGATACGCTTTGTTTGACCCCTGTGGGTGATCACAGGGAGGAGAGTGACCGTCACTGAGAGGGAGGGAGGCCTGGACACCGGTTGGCTGTAAGGGCGAACTCAACAACCTCCACATGGGCACTCACGCAAACACCAAGTGAGGGAAACCGGCCGAACCGTGAAAGGGCAGTCAAAGAGTTCCATTTAATGTCACCTGGAGGAAACTAAACGGACGTTTTTCTGAACGGAGCTCGTCGCCCGTCAACATTTAAAGTGAAGGCCCGGGCCAGAAGCTGCAACGGACTGAAGAGGGAGGGATCGAAATGATTCCACAGAAGCCGTACGACAAGACATCTGCAGACAGACAGACAAGTCTGCTGAATCACACGTCTAAGGGCATCAGGCAGGGCAGATGTTTTCCCCTCCTCCGTTCAACAGGAGCAAAACCATCGCAGAGAAACATGCTGAAGGCTTTGTGGAGCGTGAACCCAACCCAACATTAATTTCACTCAGTTTTCCTTGTAGCTGGGCGAAATTACGTTGGAAGGGCCACAACCATGAGATGACCAAAACCCCAAAGATTAACTCTGCTGCAAAGTGGTTCCTGATGAAACACTAGTCCATGTGGTTTGTGCAAGGCCAAAACAAAACACACAAAAAAAAAGACATTAAGCAAGAAAATATGACACACAATCCTTTCATTTCGTAACGCTAACCACGAATCAACACATTGAATTCCAACTTGGCTTTTGAGGAAAGAAAAAAAGTTCTCTATGGCAACAAATCCCAATGAAACAACCTATTTATTGGCCATTTAACGAGCTGCTTCAGAGACTTCCAGCGGTTCAATCATCACAGGCTGTCAAACAAACGCACCGTCCGATGTTACGAGCAGCAGCTGCTCCTCCTGTCTGAGGGCTCTGCAAGCCGCTGCTCCTTCGCTCAAAGCCTTTTGTTGCTTTGCTATAATAATAATAATATCATCAATGCTTTCAACCACCGAGTCCCCGTCAGAAGGAGCGAGATGTTCCTCTGATGACTGGTAAATGTGGCAACTCTGCAGCTGATCGACCACCACACGAACAATTTACGCTACAAAAAAACAAAAAAAAACAAAAAGGCTCATAATAATAAAAGAGTCACAACGACAACACATTTGCATTGGGGCAGCCTCCGGGGTACCATCAGGGCTGGGCTCAAGTATTCCCACAGTTAGGTTAATGCGAGTTAACGTTAGTTAGTGGACCGAGAGGCGCTTCTTGTTATGGTACCACGACATGACAAGGCCAGGGTCCGTGGTACAGTCAGACCGCCTTGCTGCTGTACTGTTCACCGCGGCTAATCTAGTTAGCTGCCGCTAGCTAGTTGGCGTGCGCCTCTCGCTGGCTAACGTGACCGAGCTAACGTTAGCAGCAGCAATCTCAGTGGCAAGAGGGCGGACAGATAGCAGCGTTGCTCTGAACAAAACACCCCCGGCTGACTACCGTTATGTCGTTATCGACATCCCCACCCCGGCGATACAACCAAGCCCAGCCATTGTTCGCTCACGCTGCTGGGACACTGAGCCTAGCGAACGGGCTAGTGTTCCACTAGCTAACCATTTCGCACCGCGGGACCAGCTCGTCCGGCGCTGCGAGTCGGACACGGCTGCCGAGAACACAGGCGAGCAAGGCGGGCTGCGCTCCGCCTATTAGCGCTGGAAACCTGGCTACTCCGCGGACACATCCTCGGTCCTACCTCGTTCCTGGCAGCAGCTCCTGGAAATATTGCTACGTTTCAACCAGAACGACTCGCTTTTTGCCTACCTGTTACGGTGAATTGTGATCAATCGCGTCCTCCTCTGCAGCTCTCTTCCCCCTCCTAGCTCCAAAATGGCGCCAATATGTATAGATTCAGTGCCCATGGGTACAAACCATCAATGAGTGTGCAGCGCCACCTATAGAGCGAGTCAATGTAGGTCTACTGGGCCCTTTATGTGATGCTCGTATTAATGTAAATTGTTACAGATTCTTCGTTTTTAAGATTATTGATTATCCAAACACACATTTTTCTTAGTGTATTAGATACTTTTTATTGTAAAACATTATTCTCACTAATGACATTTGCATGAAAAATATATTAGAGAGAATGGACAATTTGATATTGAGGGAGAATAACATACCTGATTTTTGTTGTTCTAGCATGTAATTCTACCTTTCTGCTATGAATGTGGATCATAGTATGTGTGTTTGATATCGTAATAGTCTAATAAAAAATGTGTTCCCATGCATTAAGTAAATTCAGCAATGCAGTCTGATCGTTGGGGATGCAAAATAAGGAGAAAACTAAATGCCACAATTCATTTTTTATTCTATTTATGTAAAATGTGCAACAGTTAGACAATAACATTCAATTTAAACAGACACTGAAATGGGTACACGATAGAATTTACAGATAATGACAAACACATCTTGCAATCACAAAGTGCCATTTTGACAGTTGCCTGTTCTGTCTTGGTGGGTTCTGTGCTTTCACTCTAAAATTGAAACCCCAGTATAAACCCCAGTATCCCGACAGCACTTGAACATGCCAACAGGCTGTTTCAAATGAGGGTTGTTTTTTTCTGCGAAAGTGATCTCATAAATGAGACAGGGTCACAATAACATAATGTTCTCATTAGGGTGACATTCATGCTTCTTGTATTAACTGCTTCCCAATAGTGCTATTCATATTTTAAAGGCACCCCTGCCTATTAAAGGGCATTTTATCAAGTCAGTGTGCCTCTAGTCTTGCAGCCTCTTCTCAGATACATTTCAGGTTACTATGGAGCCCTTTCCTCGCCTATTCATTCATTTGACACGTTTCCATGCAAGAACATCTGTCCCTCTTTTACACAATAGGTGCATTTACTTTGGATATACTTGTCATTTTACAGAGCTAATTGCTGACTTCCCTGATTCTCCTGAGAAATCCACGAGTTTAAACCAGCTACTGGAAAGGTCTCTTGCAATACCGGTTTACAGAACAGCAAACTAAAAGGAGTGGATGTCTCACAGATCAGCTGCTTGCTTTGGCTGCCTATGATGGGTCTCTGCCATTGTGAGCTATAGGGGGAGCTCCAATATAATGTTTGCACTCCTCAAAGCACTACACTGCAGAAATTAGAAATACATTCAGATTTAGCACAGGCCTACAGATTAGTGGGCACATTGCCTCTGTTTTCAGCAGTGAACGTAGCTGCTACGTAATTATATTGAATCTTAACATTTAAGACATTAATTCGCATTCATTCTTAAAGATGACCTGCAAAATGTGGAACTATGCATCCGAATGTGTAATATCCCTGAGCTTGTTATGTCTCTGTATTTGTCAGTTTATGATTGATTAATTTATAGACGTACATCTTTAAGTCTGGACTAAACTAAATATTTCTGTAGGCTATATGGCAGCTCAATAACCACCTGCACACCCCTGTTCTCAATCAACCAATTAAGTAGTGCTGCAACAAGCCAACTGGTTAAATGCAGGAAGAACTTGGACAGGGTTCATGGCTCCAGGATGGAGGGGTTCCTGTCCACGGTTCCGCCATACAATGTCTGCGGTAACCAGGTCTGTGCTTCCCCAGCTCAGGACAGCCACTGGGGAAAGAGAGAGGGCCGCTTCATGACCCCCCAGGGCCTCAACTACCTGGATCTCTGCAAGGTTATCCTGTCTCAAGTCAACTCCAGTTTACCCCCTCCACTCAAGAAAGCAAACACCAGAGAGTGTGGCGTGCAGGTCAATGCCAAAGTGGATAAAATCATCCAGTGCTCGCTGGGTCCCAAGACGCTGTTCTGCTTGGAGGGCGACCACCCCACGTCCACAATGTCCCCCAAGAGTCCGAATCAGTTGAAACTGGACCCGAAGTTACCGTACAACACACCGCCAGTGAGCAGCCTGCGCTTCCTGAGGCCCATTTCTATCTACTCGCCAGTGTTTGACCGCAGGATCCACATGAAGAAACTCTGCGATGGTGGTGGAAGTGAAGGAGAGGCTGAAGCCACCGAACAAGCAGAGTCTGACGAGGATGCTGAGACGGATCAAAGTGGTGAGGACGCAGTGAAGGACCTCAAGACAAGTTTCCACCGGCCTTCAAAGGGGTCCAATTTTCAGGTAGGTTTCTGAGTGATGAAATCCTGACAGGAATGTGGTTTCTCTGCATTCACACACTTGACAATGTGCTAACTAAATCTACTTTGCCATTAAAAACAAAATGCGCTACTCAGGGCCCCTATTGGAGCCAACCTTTCCTCCAACTATCTGTGCCTTATGTGCAGTTATTCTACACTGTAATACTACTGGGGCCTAGAAATGCTGATTTAAATTTTCTGCATAGGAGCACAAGATTTGGTACAGGAACCCTCTTCAGGACACGCGTAGGCTTCGAGATCCTGTAATAAAGAAACACCTTAACCTTATGTTGGTTCATGTTGTGCTTTAGTGGTGCATATTTCCACCTTTTCAGTTTAATTGGCACAAGGTAAGACAGGTCTCTTGGACAGCACCTTCAATCAAGGCAATTCAAAGGGCTTTAACCCTAAAGTCAGTGAGATATAAAACTGAAATGACACAATGGGATTTATGGGTTAAAATAGAGTGGCTATCTTCTTAAATGGAAGAAGAAAAATGTATAATGTCAAGTAATGACTTGACTGCTGTGTTTGAGGCCCCTGGAGTTCTGGGGCCTTCTCAGATTCAGGGTTTTGTTTCCTACATGAACCTCTTGTATTGTGTGCACGGTCTTTGTGCACACATATTAATTGTTTGCATCTTAGTTCCTAGAGCAGAGGTATGGCTTTTTCCACTGTAAGAAGTGCAACATCCGGTGGGAGAGTGCTTATGTGTGGTGCATCTCTGGAACCAGTAAGGTAAGTGGTCGGATTACTGCTATATGGTTTGGCATGCTCTAATGTGTCAAATCTGCTGTCATTATATATATGTATGTGTATATATTTTTCTGTCAAATCTTGTCAGGTGTACTACAAGCAGCTGTGCCGGAAGTGTCAGGTGGGGTTTAACCCCTACAGAGTGGAGTCCATCCTCTGCAAGGTACATTTTGCTTGTATTGCTCGACGAGGAAATTCAGCAGGATCATTTAATCCCTTCATATAAAGTATACCTTGATGGATGGCTGCTTGGAGACTTTAGGTTTAAATTTTGAAGGGCACAGTGTGATTTGGTGCCTTTTTTTTGGGGGGGGGGTTAACTGAGCATCTCCCAGGTTTGTTTCAGTTTCTTAACCCGGGTGTCCTTCAACAGGTCATCAGACATTTTCTGATGGTTCTCTTGTTTCCTCCACGCTGTCTCAGGGTTGCGCTCAGACTTGCTGCAGCTGTGAGAAGAAGCAGAGGCACATTAACATGAGGAGGCCTCACCGCCAGGACCTGTGTTGTCGCTGCAAGGGCACGAAGCTGTCCTGTGATGCCACCTACAGCTTCAAATACATTGTCTGAGCTGCTCTGCATGATCACTCCAGTCTGGAATCGTCCATTCCTCATGCAGATCTGATGGCACTTGCCATCAAGGCTAGGTCAGCAGCCATCCTGCACACTTCTCAAAAGGAAGTTGCTTCCAGTAACAGACTTGAAGAGATTCTTTTATTCTCTAATCATAGATTAATCTCTGCCTTGGTAGTTTATTTGAAGCAACTTCTCAAAAGTCGTCTGTGTCCCTTAATTAATCCTGGTGCCTAACTAAAAACATGAGAAATATTTTAAGTTTGTGAAATAAACATTGCATCTCAAGTTAAATTCTTGTAGATTATATTGACTTTTATTTTTCGATGGTTCACGCTGCTTGACTACATAAACCTTGACTAAGAAATTACCGTAAGTACTAAGCAAAAGGGTCAGAGGCAAAAATCATGACTTATGTCAGGGAGGGTAGAAAGTCAAACACACATGAAATAACTTTTAATTTGACACCGACTTGTACAGAGCATCAACTCAAAACAACTTCAAAGGCTGTAAAAGTATTTACAAGGTGGGGGGGGGACTAATTTGAAAATCTAAAGATTTAAAAATGTGCATTCTTTACATGCACACACATTCTCCAACACACACAAAATACCCGCATGAGCTAAAGCTCAATTTTGTACCTCCATACAAACATCTTTCTGGGAAAATTGTTAAACACTCCATACAGTACACAGAAGCATGCATGGCAGTTTAATTTGAGATCAATATAAAACCTACGTTGAGGGATTTATAGCTGAGCTGATATAAATAGGAAAAGATTTGTACAGCAACTAACTTCTACAGTGGAAACGAGGACTAACGACAGGAAGTGTTCAACTTCAGTAGTAGCACAGTAGGTTTTGATCAATGAATGCTGAATGTCAGCATTTCCCATGTAAAGGAACTACATAACACAAACATATGCTACAATGGTTGTACACCCATAAATGGTATACAGACAAAATATTAAGTGTATACATGCACCATCCTCTTGGCATGTGAACACAAGGTAAACGTGTTACAGTGAGACATACAGTGTGTACACGCTATCACTAGCCACAGGAGTGCACAGATAATGGCATGATTAGGCCAACGTTTACAACAGTACTCGGGAGACAAGCTGGTTCATTAGTACAGAATATTAACGGAGCAAGGGCAGCATGAGGAATTGCGCTTGAATATTCTGCTTCTGCTCTTTGTCAGTCAGTCTGGAGAAGTCAGACTTTTGGGGAGCAGAAGGGACACTAGTACAATAGAAAGCATTCAACTGGGCCATGCACTGCACAATTTTCTCCAAAGGAGGCCTGAAAACAGACGTAAGAGAAACGCTAAACCAGCTTTGGGCCTTTTCTCTCTTACAGTAACATAACCTTTCTGTAACGTTGTCTAGAAAAAATACCATTTAGTGCAATAGTGAAACCTCTACCGGTGATGTTACGTAGTGTCACCGTAGTTTCCTCACTGTCTCTGGTGATACGACCAGCAAAGTATGTCCTTCCTGAAGGAGGCAGCAACAGTCAATCAAGTTCAAACAGGTCTCGAGTTCCCCTGGGAAGCAAGATAGAAATCTAAGCTATTCACAGGTCCTCAGGTGCTGAGCGATGATCATCAAGCAGGACTTAAACCAGGAGCACATCAATTTTACAACATGTAGCCGCAAAGCTAGCGCTCAGATAAAATCACATCGGGTCATCTTTATCAGCAGGCAGCAATCTGTAGTATATAGTGAGTGGGTTCAGTGATACATACCATCATGTCTGGGACATGATTCTTAAAGTGTAAAATCTCTAAGTATCTCAGGTAAGTCAGCTTCTCCTTCTCCAATACAAAGATCTTCTCAGGAGTAGCTGGTCTAAGCTCTTAAGGTCCTCTGACATTGTAAGATTACGTCTCAGGTCTGTACGTCTGACGGTTCAGCATTCAGGAGCCCCCCTACTTTCAATAGGGGCAGGGCAGCGTGCCCCACCTTCCCCAGGTAGCAAGATAAGGGCATAGCGGCACCACCGAGAGGGCAACAACAACTCCATGCTGTGTCCTCTCCTGGGCCGGAGGGGCAGGGAGGGGGCAATGGGGCAGGGAGAAGGGATGAAGACGGGACAGGGCCGTGGGTTAAGACCGTGTTATGGCCCGGGGGCAGAATCGGGGATGGGTTTGAGTGTTTGTATGGAGAGCGGGGGAAATGTGGGAGATGTGAGCCCCGAGGGGGAATGGGTGATGCGTTTGTGTCAGAGTGTGTGAGCAAGGTGGGTTCTGAGGTGACAGTTGGGAGCATGTTATATGTAAGAGATGATATCAGGTGTTTGCTGCTGCTGTTTAAATGTAACAGTGGAGAAGTGTGTGATGAACGTCCTCTGAAGGGATAGTAAAGGTTAGTGTTCTCATCGAGGTAACTCCTCCTGGGCTCTTGTGTGTGCAGCGGTGTAAAATCTGGTTGGCCTGGTGTGTTTGAGCAGCGTTGCGATGAGAACAGGTCTGGGGGTTTAGGAAAATCAAGCAAAGAGGTATCGGAGTCTGATGAGGACAGCCGAGAGAGGTTTGGGTCATGGTCTAAATATGGTTCTGGTGTTGGGCAGTGCGGTAGGCAGGTATCTGTCTGGAGCTGTGCAGCCGGGGCAGCAGGCACACAGGAGGAGGCAGGGGCCAGGTATGTGGGTGCTGGGCCTCTTCTGTAAGAGCAGGCTGACATGGCAGTGAGGGATGTGGAGATGGTTTTGGAAGGGTTAATAGAGGCAGTGATGGGGGAGGCAAGGGTGGGGGAGGGGATGGAGAGGATGGGGGGCTCCTGAGCTCCTGTCAGAGACTTGTCCCGGAGGCGCTGGAGTCGGGGAGGTAGGTTGTGACGACCCGGTAACCCTGGGCGCGGCGGATCATGTCGCGGATCTCCCCGTTGAGCTCTAGCAGCTTGGAACAGATCAGGCTGAGGTCCTGACGGGAACCAACCAGGGCAATGGTGCCCGTCTGGCCCAGGGTCTGGTGGCGAAAGTAGACATTGAGGAGTGTCTGGACCTCGCTCTCTGAGCTGCCTCCGAACACCCCATTGGGCCACTGCCTCCTGAAAATGAGATAAAATGGGTGTGTTAGGTCAGAATGACAGCTGGATGTGACAGTGGGTTCAGTCATTTTCTGGATGAGGGCTTCTGCCTTTTGAAAAGGAGAGCAAAAGAGGTAGTATGTATGTTGGGTAAGAATTGTACATTGGTTTTTGATTAGATCCAATGTTGAGCTTTAATTCATTTCGATTAACAGCTGCCTGTGTTGCAGCTATATACGCAACTGTGTATATAGCTGCGTTTTAACAAACACATAATCTATCCAATACTTTCTTATACTACTGAATACATGGGATGGATTATCCTGCCGAAGCACTGCTTCTACTGGAAATACTTCAAGAGTACTGGTTTCAGTGTAGTTTTCACTTTCATATAAGAACATTTTGAAAGACATAGTTGACAGAACAGACAGAATAATTGTGATACTGGGAGACAAAAATATCCATATTTAAATATCAGCACAACACATCTGGATGTTGATGTCATCTGTCAACCATTATCTGATGTAGTAGTTACCTGCACTCCTGGATGTAGCGCACAGATTTGGTGAACTCGTGGTTCTTAAGGCACTCCAGTATGGCCTGCACGGCTGCCTCCGAGGTGGGGAAGATGGGCACAACCATGGCTGCCACCTGGGTGGCGTGTGCATGAGTGTGGGCCAAGTGTTTGTGTTCCAGGTCGCTGGCTACAGCCGCCTCTGCTGCCTGCAGGCTGGTCTTCAGATCAGTGAGCTCTCGTGACATGTTCAGCAGCTATGTAGTGGGAGGGAAACAGATGGTGGTTGGATGAGTGTGTGTGTGTGTGAGCTTTTGAAGTAATCACAGAAGGAACATTTATATTATTAGTTTCAATATTCAAGATTCCTGTTCAATTTCAAAAAGGCATTTTCAAAGAACAAACTATTTTATAATGTAGCCAGGTGGAAATGACACTGGGGGCAGTTGGTCTTGCCAGACCTGTAATTCAGTCATTTGGCAAGAAGGGGCACTTGTTGGCGAGCCACTGGTTTTATTCTGGGCATTGTCTCCTCTGTGAAGGAAATTAAATAAATATATTTGTTCAAAGGAGAGCCCAGAGGCATCTTACCTTGATTTAGTGGTGCCTTTAAGACGTACGTGTATGTTTACATTTGAGTGGATTCATTCTGTATCTTGTATTCTGTAAGTCTGTGTTGTAGAGCACGTTGTGTGTGAAGGTAACTGGGGAAATCTGCCCAGGGAACTTCTGTTTAAATGGTGGGTTTTGAGTATATTTTCTTTTTGGTTTGTCTCTGTTGTGAGGAGCAGTTGTCTGTGTAATTATGTTTCTGTTTGGTTTGCAGCCTGTGAGCCGTTGCCTTGGTGGTTTTTCTTTGTTGATTTTGATTTAGCTGTTTACTTTAGTGCCCACCCCATGTTGCTCTGAGCTGGCACCCTGTCGGCAATATTGAGCACCCTGAACATATATGAGTTCTTGTTTTCATCCAGCAAAACTATATTTGTGTATAATAAAGATTGTTATTTTTTAAAAATAATGCTGCTTCCTAGTTGTATTTGCCTCAATGGCATTTTAACCTGCTGTCTGTGGCTAGTGGGTGCCAAAATGATACACCAATGGCACAAGTTATTTCCATTCATTGTTGTTACATATCTTGGTCACAATTCAAGCCAAATGTTAGGGATCCTTATCAAAAAATGTTTGTTTGTGTTTAAAAATGAGTTAGAATCAAAAGCTCCCATATGTCAGCATCGATCTAAAATCCAGCATCAGTCGAGTTCTAGTTGTTATCAATCACACTGACCAACCCATGTTTCAGGTATTGCATATGTTTACATTTTACATTTAGCTGAGAATCGTGGAAAACATCTTTTCACATCCAACAGTCAAGCAGAAAAACATCCACAGCACTGATGTTTAATCCATTTGATTCTGACTACATATAACTTAATTTTCTCACGTAGGCACAGGAGAACCAATAAAAGCTTTTATAGTTTTATATATATATTCTTTTTATTTTATATGTTAAAATTGTAAATGATGACCTTATGAAGTATGATTTGGCTCACCTCAGGCACAGAGCTTATGGCATGAACTTGACCAATGAGCGAGCAGTAGGACTGGAAGAGTAGGAGAAGCTGGAAGTGCAGCTTGTAGAGCCTCTGACAAAGCTCCAGCTGCTACAAGATATTATAGTCGAAACAGGGTCAGATTCATCAGTAGCAGAGAACTAACAGACACAATCGCACATTCTCAAAAGCACACACCGCATATATGCACACATGCAAACGCACAATAACATGACTAGTTGATTGTCTTGTGCAAAGTAAATTAAGCAGTTTATTTAAGAGGAATCTAAGGCAGTGAAGTGAAGAAACTTGTAAGAGAACTTACTGCAAGAGACTCCATTTGCTAGACAGCGAGAGAGCATGTTAGGTCGTCAGAGTGAGGTGAGAGGAAGACAAAGCGTCAATCAAACACATGCACAGCACAGTATAAACCACGGCTATTCAAAGTCAAGCTACCAAGAATTAGTCAATAGTGTATAAAACACAGCAACTTTAAATCTTACATAGTTCTTGGTGGCTAAGGGGAAAAAGTCAGGAGGATAAAATAGATAACACAAAGCAAACATGCAAAGAGAGCAAACATTTCAGTGTGACAAAATCACAGAGGAGCAAAGAAGAACAGAAATGCAAAGCACAGATGAAGAAGTTACCCATATGTTGAGCGTGTTTGCCTGTAAACTCTATATCTTGTCAACAAGCTGCCCATACCTTTTCCTCTGAGTCTCCAGGCTGGCAGGTAACCACGCTGTCGCCGGGGCACCTGGGAAATGTGTCCTTACAATTCCTCAGCCACTGGCGGAAAAAAATGTAACAAGAGTGGGGGTGGAAAGAGATATTTGATGGTTAATATCATGTTTGTTAGTCAATTTAAATGAAGAAGACAGATTTATCAATAACGTGTGGAGGTTGAGTTACCGATACAGCAGCCTCCTCTCTGGTGCTGTAGGTATCCAGGTACTCCTGCAGCTCCAGTGCACTGAACTTCATCTTTTCAAGGAGACCATAGGACATGATCTGGAAAGACCAACATGACGAAAGGAGGAGGTGAGAAATGAATTCAGTGCATTTGTCTGACTAATTCAACACAAACCCCATGTCCCACTGTTTACAGACCACCGTGGGTTGCTCCAGCATGCTGTAATCAACACTAAGTCAAGTATGTCTGCCAGCAATGCTCACCGTGTCAGCATCGATGTAGATTGTGGGACAATCTGAGCATGTGGTTAGCATCTGCGAGGACCTGAGGAACTTTGATCCGATGCCCCTTAAGCCCTCTCCAAGATAAGTGGCAACATCAGTTGTCAGGAGGCAGAATTTACCCTGGATATTCTGGGATAGAATCGTTCGAGGTATTATTGTACTGTTGCACATACATGCATGTAAATCCTACTGAAAGTGAGTTTGCTTTAAGAAAAAAAGCAATCGGTCACAAACACAGGGACAAACATACACAGTATGATTATTTCTGAGTGACTTCAACTAATCCTTCCTGCAATTTACCTTAAAGAGAGATGAGAAGACTTGAAAAGTATGGACGGCACAGGACCCATCTGAGTCGGTCACAAGCTGGTTGATATGGCAACGCCATGCCTCCTCAGCATCGTCACACACTGTGGGCTGGAAGGCTGCCAAGATGGCGGAGAAAAATGGAGAGGGGGGAGGAGGAAAACCAAGGTCTTCCAAGTCATCTACATCATCACGTAAGCTGTCGCCATGGTAATGGGAAAGAAATGGGGGTAAAGAGAAAAAAGGTTTTCATACCTTCCAATTTAAAAGGTTTTATATAAAAAAGTGCCCAGCTACCCCATGGGATTATGAGCTGGATAATGTGCTTGCCTCTGTGTCATTTCAATGAGATTCAAGTAGTATTTTGAAGAAACGTTTAGCGTTTTTAAAGCTTATCTAGTATGAATAATTTAACAGGAATTATTTAATATGTCACAAGAACATTTGGAGAATCGGGACACAATCTTCTAGCAGGGATACATCTGACAAGCAGGGATATAACACAGCATGTAAGGGTTAAAAAATACTGTTAATTTGCATGCAATCTAATGTTATCCATGCATGTAGCAGTATTTATATTTAGTGATTTAGTTACTGACACAAGGTTCAAAGTCTGTTTTTGTGAAGTATTTTAACTGGGGTTTGCATGAGAGAACGCATAAGAAAAGTGCCAGAAAATTAGTTGTCTTGGAAAAGTATTTACAGCACACATTGTGAATGATCTGTCCCAATGCTGTATACACAAACATGGTTGTGACAGATTAAAATAAGCAGACTGCAGTTTAATCGAGGTTTAGTCCCATTCCCATAAAAAGTTCCAGTGAAACAACATTCCATATTGTTTCCTGTACTTTTACTCCTGTCTCTCACATTCACCTGGGCAGACAATTGGGGTCTAGAAAGTCCAGCGGTGGCTGGCAGTAGTCTAGGTTGAGGCTGTGATCCAGACTGCGCAGCTGATCTTGAGGTTGCCCTGGCAACTCCAGGGTGAAGCTCTCGCCGCAGTCTGAGCCGTGAGGGAGCTCGTTGGTGCTCAGTGACAGGTCGTCATCTTGGGCCTGAGTGTCCTCATCATCACCACACAGTCTCCCCTGAGGAGACAGAAATATTAAATTTTCCTGAGCATAACAAATCTGCACAAACACATTAGTGTATATGTATATATGTTCATGTGTATTATTCCTCACATGTAGGCCACTGTGGTCATCATGGAGCGCTCCCTGGCCCGGTGTGGTGGCGTTGAAGGATTGTGGGTCAGCAGATGTGTCGTAAGATGTAGACAGAGAATCAGTGTGATTGGTTTCCTCTGACGGAGAGGGGTTAGTCTGGAACAGGAAGGCAAAACAGGGATATCTATAACTTTCATTGACTGTCAAATTCATTACTAAACAGACAAAGGTTTTCAGATTTAAATGGATGTTAACGTTGTATTGATCCAACAGTTAAGGCTACGCACAAGCTGAGAGTGAGAGAGGCTCTGACTAGTTGAAGACTCCTCTTCCTCTGAGGATTCGTCTGAATCGTGGGGGTCCTCGTGACCCAGACTGGGGGTGCTGCCTGAGTGCTGGCTCTCTTCCAACAAGTCGCCCAGCTCTGTGCTGTCCAGAGATCGCCGACGCACGCCCCAATTAAAATTATCGACAGTCTCGCCCTAGATAAAACAAACACATACACATTGGAAGACCAGGGCAGAGGCAATGGTAGCAGTTAATGTTCATGTTAAAATTCAAGATAATGAATAGCTGCTGTATAAGAGCGTCTGATGACAAGCACAAGATGCAAAAGTTATTCATGGCATGAAACTATGCTGGAAAGGCTGTTTGTATTCAATATAATCATCTTTTCCCCATAAAGACTTTACAATATAATTTATCTCCATTATGGCAAATAGCAACATTGTCAGAGAGGTAGTTCTGCAACCAAGCTGTGAGAGCAAAATGAAGCACAATCATCCTTTGTTTTTTCAGTGGGAAACAAAGGAGCCAGCAACACCACAGCGCGGAGAGAAGCTAATGTTAAGTGCTCAGTGTAAGAGACCTTACCTGGAGCTCCTAGGCAGCGAGGGGAAGAGAGAGAGACACAGAGTTAGAAAGAGAGACAGACAAGGAGGAGGGACAGAGAAATACATTTAGAATATATTGATGTTAAAGAAAGACGGATGGATAAAATGAAACATGCATTAAAAAGGTAAAAGGGAAGGAAAGCGACAGATATGTTACTATCTACAATTTAAATCAAGTGACTCAAAAGAGTCTGTGGGTAAAACAGAGTGGAATATACATCTCACCTCTCCATCCTCCAGCTCCACATCCAGGAAGTCAAAGTCTCGAAAAACCCTGAACTGCTGCTCACTGGCAGTGTCGTCTAGCGTGTCTTCTCTGGTTCCGCCCTCCTCTGATGACACACCACTCTCCCGCACCTCCATCATGTCCAAGTCGCCACATGATGAGAAGATCACCTGGCAAGAAGAAACAAAAAAAGAAAAGAAAAGAAAAAGGTATTTACACTCAGACAGCTGGTGAAGGTCACATAAAAACATCAACTTCCTCATGAACAATAGAGGTATTATTCCCCATAAATATCTGGAATGATTGGAGGAACGTACTAGGGTTAATGATTTCAAAAGGCTTGACTTTAAAAGTAAAGGGAACACAATTTACCTAAAACAAAAGTGATTTCTGCCCTTTTGCTCACTGTAAACAAGCAGACTTACAGATGGGTTCTTGGTGAGTCCAACTTCTTGTCCACAAAGTGACAAAACGTTCACCAGCTTCTCTCTGGTTCGTTTCTGTTTGTAAGAGAAAGAAATAAAAGAGTATTGATCAAAGAGGGAATGGACATAAACTCTATTATACTCCAATAAATATACCAATAAATAAGTGGAGCCCAGTTCTTCCACAAATTTAGTGTTACATGAATACAAAGTCTAGAATTGTATCTTATTAAAACAAGGCAAACACCTGGAGAGAAATATGATGATTTTGATGTCAAAACAAAGAAGAGTGAGCTGGTATGTCATTGAATATATCAAGTAGTGGCAACTGTCATAATATTACAATTTGACTGTTATTAGTGTTACAATACAAAGCAGTATTGCAATGCCACTCTAAAGACTACATAAAGAAATGTACATAAACTGATGGATCTAAAATGTTGATATGGTGATACCTTGGTATGGTAGGGTCTAACTCTACCTGAGAGGATTGTGGTCGCCTCCAGCTGACGGGCACCAGAATGGTGTTGGAGTTGGATCCAGAGGAGGTGGAGGAAGTACTGCGGGTTACAGCCATGGCTCTGGCCTTCCCCTCTCTACCCCCTGAACTCTGGAGCTCGTCAAACCGACGGCCAATCACTGGCGTCTGTAAAGAAAACAGAGAGGCAGGCCCTCATGAAAACGTTTGACTATCACAAACCTTTATGACATGTAGTTCTCTTGTTTTCTCTGAAACTGTTACTTGAAGTGTAAGTGGGTGGTGGGCACTTTCACTGTCCATTTGATTTTGTTGCTTCCTCACCTCAGAGATGTCAAAGGTGAAGTCCAGTGTTTTTCCAGGCAGAGCCTTGGCTGAACCGTCCCACACCCTGCTGACCTCCAGGTTGGACAGGTCACCCTGCGTGTGGCCGTACACCGGATGAACTAGGCTGGCAGAGCGTGACACCACTAGTTTCAAGATGTTTAAGGCATCCTTCCAGTGGATTGTCTATGGAATCACAAACACAGTATAAGAGAGGCAGCAGTGCATACTTTATATATAAGTACTGCAGGACCGTTACCTGCACAAACTTCTCGATAGTCTTCGTGACATCAGCATTGAACTGTTTGACTTGTACAGCAGTCAGGTCCATGTGGCTGAGCAGACAGTAGATGATCTGGAGGAGAGACTGCTGCATACTGGGGAGGCCCTTATCCAGCAGCTGAGAGATTAAGAGATACATTCAGTGTGTGACAAAGCATGCAAACGCAAAATGTATCTTTCTCAGGGGCAACGTCAGACCAAACTTGCTATCTTAAAATGCAATGCAATGAGCCTAATACTTGTAGTATATACATGCAGTGAGCTCTGGGAGAAAGCTAACCATGTAAACCTACAAATAACTAAGGTACCCAATGCATATTTATCAGCACTTACCTCAGCCATATAGGTGACCATGTTGAGTGTGATGTCGGAGAAAGCCTCATGGAGATAGCGGCAAACCACACTGACCCAGGAGAAAGGGTCCCGTGTGTAGGAACGTGTTTTATAGAGAGTCATCACATGGGCCAAGTGGGACAGCTTTGTGTGCTTCTCCTCCAAACACACCTGAGAGAGGGAAAGAGAGAGCAAGAGGCAGACTGCTTTAAAACTGCAATGTTTTTATGAGCAACACTGCTTTTAATCTGCATGTATCTTTTCTGTGCAGGTTCATTTCTCATGCCTTTTTTTTAAGACACACTTGCTTTAAAGCCTAATACAGCCTGACCTAACCTAAGATAACGTACAGGAAGCTGAAGCAAAGCAAACTAAAGTAAAGAACTGTGAAAGTACCTGTGCGATCCTCTCAGCGCTCTCCTTACAAAACTGAGTTGGGTGGCCAAAGTGCTGCACCAGGTGAGGCAGCAGACACAACACATTCAGAGGGAAACCTACACAGAGAGAAGAATTTTGAACTTCCAACACCAACCAGTATAAATAAAAACTATAGACTGTCAGTGACTGAGCTAATAAACCGATACAGGATGAAAATGATTGTGATCCCCAGTACCTACCTATAGACTGCGAGCTGTCAACAACAGGCACACGGGAGACGGGCGTGAGCTGACAGAAGAGCTGTAAGGTGAGGTCAGAAGTGGCCTGGGAGGTAAAACCCTTCAACAAAAGCTGCTGAATCCCAGAGAACCCGCTCCACCTCAGCTGAGCCTGCAGCTTCTCTAGGCGTTCGCGGTTCTCTGCTCTGTCTAAGGGCACCTGGGAAATAAGAGGTTTGATGGTTAAACTGAAAGTGGAAGTTGGTTGTATTATTTAGTGTCCTCTAAAAGACATTCTGACAACCTGAGGAATTTGTATTTTGTTTTATAGCCACTTGCTCATACTTCTGCACAGTGCTGATAGCCGAGCATCCCCTTATATTTATAGGGCAGGAAGCTTTAATGTAAGAATATGATAAACTGTAGAGTTTTTTGCCCTACTAGCAATAGAGTGAGGTTCTTAAGCTGGCTCAGTTGGTACCTGATAATTCAATTCAATTGAATTTTATTTTATTTATATAGCACCATATCATATCAGTTATCTCATAGCACTTGTTAATATAGAGCAGGTCTAGACCAACGCTATATGTATAGACCCAACAATTGCACCATAAGCAAACGCTAGGTGACAATGGCAAGGAAAAACTGCCTTTTAACAGGCAGAAACCTCGAGGAGAACCAGGCTCTGGGTGGGCGGTCATCTGCCTCGACCGTTTGTTTCTGTAATTACATATCATCCCTAAGATCAGTAAGTCTCATTTTATCTACCTTTGACAGCAACTTGTGAACGAGGCGAAGTGACATCTGATACTCAAACTCAAAGTCTGACTCCATGAGTGACACCGCCACCCAGAAGACTGTGGCCAGTATTGATGACGGATGGGAAACATGGGCAGGATCCGATAGAACACTGGGATCAATACGATTGGTTGATGATGTGCAGGATCCTGGGGTTCTTCCTGTTCGGGCGAGGCCATGACTGTTGCAGGCCTGTAGATTGAAAATTAAATTAGTGAACACTGAATTAGTGCAATACGTTTAGTGCGTACTGTGTTCAGCAAGTCTGCTACAGAATTAAGGTGTCACTCTACACAAGAATCTTTCTTTCTTGCCTGTATGCGATCCAGAGTTGCACTGCGAGGAGGATCACTCGACTGGTGGCCACACTCGCCAAACTTCTTGGGGACCGAGTAAGAGCGCTGGTGGCGTTGTGACGACAGACCAACAAATCCAGGGCCAGGGAAGTTCAACTGACCAGTGCTCTTTCTGTTCATCAGTTTATCACTTGTCACGAAGTCTGGTGAGGACGTCCTGTGAATTAAACACAGTAAAAGTGAATATACTTGAATATGGTGGCCTTGTACCAAATCACTAGGAAATTTATCTGAGATTTAGCAAGATAAAAGGCTGCTTTTTATGAGTGAAAGGTTCGAATTTAGCCAGAGGTTTACCTGGTTAGAGCTGCCATAAGGTCACTGTTTTTCAGACATTCTGCTAGATTCACCACCACTGACTCCAGCGTCAACAGCACCTCCATCACATAGCCCTGAAACACACACGTGCTGTTGAATTAAACAAGCATCAGCACCAACATTCATTCATACATCAATTTTGCAGGGTAAAGTTAAGTGCTGAAGTAGTTCTCTCATATACAGTCTCAAACTGTTCTCGCTCTCTCTCACCTGCACCTCGTCCCCGTGTTCTCCCACCACCTCAACAAGGCGTGAGACCAGGTCAGAGACAGCGTGGTTGTTGATTGGCTGTTTGAGGGCTCTGAAGATCTGGAAAGACCGTCCAGCATAGTGACGGGAGGAGCTGCACAGAGCCGTCTGTAAAGCCACATCGCTCAGCTGGTGCTCCAGGTGGAAGTCTGCACATGGGAACAAAGATACAAACAAACACACATGCAGGTTTGTCATGAATCAAGTGATGCTACATTTTTTTTTTCTAGAGCTGTATATTATTGCTGCATTGTTGAGAACATTGGCAGTCTATGTCTGCCTCTAGACTTTATCATGCATTTTGTGCCAATGTGTTGGATTTTGCATTAAGTCTGGTGGGTTTTCTCATGGCACAACACAGAAGGGGGCTTTAAATAAATAATTTGAAAATGGATAATGGATTTTCAGAAATGCTGCTGAGATAAAGATAAGTGAGCCGTTATATTTCTATTATTCAGTGAAAGACATTTCACATTAACATGAGTGGTTTCTCACCTGACTTGGACTCCTTGAAGACAGAGACGACGTGGCGTAAGAAGTTGGAGAGCTGTTCCGTGCTTTTGGAGTTGGGGTTCTTTGGTGTGATGTCCTCGTGCACCCACAGTGGCCCAAACGCTCTGAGCAACAACAACACAGTACTCCAGGCACTGTATACCCACCACCAGTAGCACCACATACATGTTACACAAGCACTTTAATATGTGCACAGTGCACACAGTGTGCACTACAGTGAGATTTTGTCACACACACACCTACACAAACACACACACACACACACTCACACCTGCTCAAACATTTGTACGCCAAAATGCAGCAGTGGCACTTCTAAAATTGCACAAAACATCAATGGATGTGTGTGTACCTGGTGGAGAGGAACTCGATGAGTTTGTTTGTCTTTTCGTCGGTTTCATTGGGCGTATCTTCAAGGTCCTCCAGGTCGTCAGGTGTTACAAGGGGCAAATTTCCAACACTGCCTGCAGTGCTGCTGCCACCCAGACTGGCAGACGAAGAGTTGGAGGTGGAGCTGAGGCCAGAGTCCACCACTGGAGACGTCTGCCACTCTCGCAGGAAGTCAGGTGCATCTAAGGGAACACGATGACAGAATATACAGAAGTAAATGTGCTAATTATATTTTGCCCTTTAGCTTTATCATATTGTTATGTACTACACTGTTTCAGCACATGTTTTTAAATCGGTTCTCTCATGTGAAAACGGATCAAACTTTCTATACACTGGTGAATGTCACAGGATTAATAAATGTGTGTATGCATATTGAGTAATTTCTACTTACGTGACTGCTGGTACTCCGTGTGATAGCTGGACTTAATGGTGAGGGTCTTATTGTCACTGATCTCTCTAGTCAGCATCAGAACTGAGGCTATTACCTGGAAACACAAAAAGGAAGGTTCTTCAGTGACTATTGAAATTTGTCTGAAGTTCTGTCGATGAATGTATTAATTAATATTTGACTGAAAAACTTTCCATTGCCATTATATGATATGCATTGTAATGTTTATTCAGGATAAAACGGCATAACAACAACAACAAGTATTAGGACCCCACTCTGACCTGGAAGTTGTTATTGCAGGAGAGGGCAATGAGGAGGTGGAGAAGGAGACGTTTGCTGTGTTCATAGACCTCTGGTCTGTAATGGTCCAGACCTGGCCAATAACATACACATCCAGTAAGACAACAATAGGATTAAGATTACAATATTATAGGAGACAGGTACAGATACATATAAAGTAGGAGAAATGAATGACTTATAATAATAAAGTATATTAAGTGAATTGAAATATCGCTAGATACTGTTGCTGTGCCCGGAAATGTTGGTGTACAATTTCTTAAATGCCCACTTGCTCAAGGGATTGTTGTGCTTCATTGGTTGCTATGACAACTCTCAACCAGTGAGCTCTTATCTGCGGCTTCTTATGTACAACACATACATTGCTATAAAAACATTTCTCCCAATACACTTCCAGTAAAAGAATCATGAAACAATACAACATGGCTTGTTAGACAACTTCATGCACACAGTAACACAGATTAGATAATAATGAACAGCCTGAACTTGATGGTAAGTATGCTGAATATGCAGAGTGCATAATAATACATTTCTGCAAAGCTAACAGGGTAGGTATGTGTGTCCACATGTTAGATAGTATAGTCTTGGTGAGAAATGCATGTCCTGGGGAATGTGTCTCTGTCTTCAGTGATACAAGAGAATGGTCTGTCTTGAAATGCATGTCTGTGTGGGATGGAGATAAAACTTCACACTGGCACGCTATGAGCTTATTGGACGTCACGGTAAATACCTACACACCTCAAGGGTATTTTTGCGTGTATGTGTTGGTATGTAAAACACCCTGTCAACACCCAATGAATGATGATTTTCAATCTTATCTTTTACTTGGAGTTCTTTTAAGTCCACCTCATGTTTCTTCTTTGGGAGATAAAAGTGAGACAAGCAGAAGAACTTCTGAGTTTATAAGGTTGGCCAGACAGGCCACATAGGTATGGAATGATAGGAGTGCCACAATAAAGAATAAATATGTAAATAAAAGAATAAAAGAATATCACAATAAATGTGGAAATATAAAGAGAAATAAATAAAAGAATAAAAGAATACGACAA